>JAXGGA010001386.1:0-155467 GCA_038373865.1 Uloborus plumipes
GGAAAGAAAGTGACTGCAGGTAAGAGCAATAAGGACTTTAATAGCCATGTGAAAATTAAATTCATATTTCCTAAACAGGGTCTGATTAGGAATAGGCAGCTAGAACGTGTCTCGGGCACGGATCCAGAGAGGAGGTCATGGGGTTCACGAAATCGCGGCTTCCCCTTAAGCACCTAAATGTTGCCTACAGTTGCATTTTGAAGACTTATGTTTTGAAAACATCGCCATAGATCCTATTTTGGATAGAAAATTGCAGTTGGAAACTTTCTCTTTCTGATAGTGGCCTCCAAAATCAGAAGCTGGATCCACCCTTGCCGTGGCCTAGAGTCCCTAATTTTCACACTGTTAAAACTACAGGTTGCACAAGGCACCTTTAAGTGTCAAACCTGAAAGGATCCCCCCCCCCCCGAAGGATTCCACGTAACTACTTTTGGAACCCCTGAAGAGGAAATTTGATTCCCTTTGGGGTGCCATAGGATGCCTCATGGACCCAAAATGGCACTTTCATACGGAGTCAAGTAGTACCCTTCAGTGGGTGCCGCTGGTGCTAAAACGTTTTACCCTTAAAGGCGCCTTGTGCAGTCAGTAGTTTTAATGGTGTAGAGGCAACCAAAGGACATAAATTGTTTAAGATTAAGGCTTAGAAAAATAAAACTAAGGGCCTCTCCTTTATTTATTTCACATTTATTTTGCCTTTCTTGCATTAAAAAGGGATTTCTTGTCACCAAGAAATACATATATGCCCTGTTTAGCACTTTGTATTTTATTAAGGTTTTCATGAATTCATTTTGAGCACTTAGATACTATTTTCTTTCTGTTGTTACTACATTGGCATATTATCCCTTTAACGAATTTATATGTAATATTTTTTTCGCTGTGATTTATATCTGACGTTAGAAGTTCGAATGAACATAGACATATCGGTAAAAAAGGACAGGAACTAAAACTAGTCAAACCTCCCAAAGACGAAAATAAATAAGTTTTCTTTGTTGTCCGAAAAACTTCAATTTCCAGAGCAATCACAGGAGGACATCACTTATTGTCCTCTCCATCAAGTGCAGAAGACTTTCGTGGGACCACGTTTCGTCGACTGATGTGGATGATGCCCCCCTCCCCCCTACATCCCCCCACCACCAGGACTCACTCTGCAAAGGACGGTTTTAAGAAACGGGCAAAAGCAAATATATACAGACACAAAAGCGCTTCTTCCAATTTTCTTTTTCCCAGTTTCAAGAGACTCGAAACAGAGGAAAATATCCTTCCACGTGGAAAATTATTTCGTGGGTCTTCGCCTTTTGTCTCGACAGTGACACAAACCAGCTGCAATCTGAAGATAAAAGCATTTTGGATTTCATTCTCGTTCTTGAGTCCGTCTTAAAGCTTTAAGAAAAGAACATGTTCTTGGTCTCTTATCATCCGATACCACACTTTCCGTGTTAAGAGTTTTTAATTAAAACGCTTTTTCTTCCATATCATGCCAAACTTCATCTTAATCACTGGAGCTCGAAATATGTGGTATGAAGGGTGGAAAAAAGAGAGACAAAACCGATTTATCTTGGAAAAGAAGATACTTTAATTTGAAATGTTAAGATATCTAAAGCTGCCACAATGTATCGCGTACGATGCTTCGAGGTAAGTTTGTCACAACTATAGTAATTGTAACATTAGCTTAAAATATTTTTTCTTACTTTTCTTCGACTAAAAAAAGACTAATCATTCATATTAGTATCAACTGAAAAACGTTAAGGCACATTTTATGGACCAGCTCTAAGAATATTATTTCTGAAATTTCTGTAAAAATACAAGTTGTGTGTAATTTTTAATAAATATGCTCCTTAGAACAGTAGTGTTAAGTCGAATGAAATAAAGGAGATTTGTCCCAGTTTCATAAATGTATGCACAAAATAACGAGTACTATTTCCAAAAACATTACTAATTTAATAAAGTTCGTGAAACCTTAACAAAGCCTAGTAATGCAAAAATAAATAAATATTTAAAAAAATCATCGAAATACACAACGATATTTACTTTAAAGAAATATAATTGATGTTCTTCAGCTTTTGTTTCAACTCAATACATTATTGTGACCTGTGCTGCATATTAGTTCTTCAAAGGTTGTACGCATAATTTATGCTTCGAAAATACTTTACTGGAGTACGATTTGTGTCAACGTTTTTCTTATCCTGAATTCCTATCGTGATCCTTATCCTAAATCCTTATTTCTGAAAAAATTTCATTTTACAAAATACAAGTAATTTTATCATAGTGAAAAAATTTTAAATTTTTTTATCTGTAATATAGGGAAAAGATTTTCTTAACAAATGACAAAAATACCGAAACAAAAGAAACAAAAGAAATGCAAATCAGGCCATTTTGGAGTCACAAGAAGACAGTTTTCCCTCGTGAAAATTAATTTGTTCATACATAAACTGCAAAAACAAATACATGCGCATTTTTGGGATAAAAAAACTCATAGGCAGACCAAACTGCAACTGAAGAATGTACCACCAAGCAAGAAAACCGAAGGTACTACCAATCAAAATGATTACATAACCTAATAACCATAGCATGATTGCCGAGTAGTAACACAAAACTGTTCCACTTCGATGCTTCTGTCTCTTTCTAGTTCCATAAATTACAAGAGTTTCAATAACCGAGCAAATTGCAAGGAATCCCAAAGAATGGGGTCGAGGAAACGGCGATACATCATTTCCCAATCCCATAGAAGGGACGCCCTCCACTAGATGGATATTGGTCGGAGCAAACCAAAGATTCTTGCTATTCAAAAAAGAATTGATAAGGACAGAATCCGGATTCTGCATCGGAAAAGTAATTACGGAACGAGGAAGAACAATGGCACATCCTGATGTCAAGGAATGAGGCTTGCCATTATCTTGGAGGGCAAAAGGGTATGCGATGGGGAAAAGTCTTTACCTGATGAAGGAACTGTTGAAAGAAATTTGCTTCTCGACTGCGAGTGTGGAAGTCTGATTGTTTGGTACAGGGAAGGGTATCATTGGATTCTTCAGCTATGTTTTAGAAGGTAGTAGCAAAGATTCCAACTTTTAAGATTAACAATGTTGAATATTTTACTACATTAAATTCAGCAAGTAGTTTTCAAACTTTTTTTTTTTTTTTTTGGAACCACGGAGGTGACTTTTTTGTGTTTAGATGGTAGTAACAAAGATTCCAACTTTTGAGATTAACCATGTTAAATCTTTTACCAAATTAAATTCAGCCACCGGTTCCCAAACTTTTTTTATCTTTTCCTACCTATGGCCACTCATAAAATGTGGATGATCTCCTTATGGTTGACATGAGAATATCCTCCAATCCCGTGACGAGTATTCCAGCAAGAAGCGATTGAAAGAAAGTGGGTAGCATTATTTAGAATTGTTCTGCATTTTCCCCCCACTGACTTTACTGCCCCTGAGAATGTTTTTTCCGCATATAATCTGCGTGTTTTGCTCTGTTATTACGCATTGTACGACAGATTTGTTGATGCAATAAAATATGCAACATACTTTTCTAAACAATACATTTGTACTTCAAATCAATGTGCTTTGCATTATGTACAATTGTGAAAATAATAAGAAACATCATAAACTGAAAACAGATGCGAAAAGATTCCAGCAAAGTGTTTAATAACGCGTGACGCGTAACATTGAAGGAACAAGCAAAAAATACAAGAAATACCATGCAATTCGTATCACTGAAAACGTGAATGCGTTTTCACACGGAATAACTTTAAGAGATCATTATTCCGTTTAACAGAATTCCCATGTTAAGATAAAAAAAGAAAAGTTAATAATGTAAAAAAGAAATCCCTGAAAGTCAAAACTCAATTCTTCGATTGCTTCCCCCCCCCCCAAAAAAAAAGCGCTCCAGCAAGGGAACTGCGTCCCACAATTTGATAAAATGAAAAACTAATCTTTTTTGAATTCATATTTTAACAGTTTACGGCAACCAATACTCACTAGATAAAAGTACTTAGATTTTATAAATTTCAATATCGTCAGGATATCATAAGTAAATAAAGGACACAATTCTGAACGGAAAAGATCCAACTTTGCTGTACATTACCTCGTAATGACAAACAATTAACATCATGAGTAAGAGAAACGCTGAGTCAACTACTGTATGTCCAGGCTAAGGTAGGTTTCAATGCACGAGAAGGCTTATCTACGGTGTGTAAAATTAGTGATTACCTGTCGGACTATTCCTATCAACTCTGCATCAAGAAGATCATTTATCAAGACTATCCAAAACACGCTGCAAGCCTTCCGCCCGAAGCTTCCTCTACTACTTGCACGATTTAATGAGCCTAGTGTCTCTAATAACGCTGAATTATGATAAACTCAATGCAACCTCATTAGTTAAGTATCCTACGATGCGAATTCGGATTCCAGGCTACTGTAGTTTGTATAAAAAACATGTTATGAGCATTAAACTTTTTAAAAACTCGTTCTGTTTGATAAGTTTTGGATTCCTGGCTCTCGAAAAACTTACGAAAATGGTAATTTATGACGCTGCTCATAATAACGATGATCATTATCAATATTTTAAGGGAATGAAATTATCAGGCATCAGTAAGGTACTTATTTTAATCAGAGTTTGTAGAGTGTAAGATAAATATTTATCTTCATCATGTTAAACAAGTTTTCTTTTTCCAGTCGTTGAAAAATATTTGCATCCGTAACCGTAATTGCTTCAGTCTATCCTTATTGTGATTATAAATACCCATTTCGTACTTATGTTTTAATAAAAATATGTATAACTTTTAAGAGAACTCACTTATTAGGGAAAGAAAAACTCACAGATTTTTAAAATGTTAGGTTTTGTATGTCTTAAGGAAATTAAGGAAAAGACTAGGTAAATAAATAAATGAATTTAATAGTTTAATAAACTTTTTAGAAAGACAATCTCTGTACAGACCACTTCATAAATACAGATTTTTTTACCCTCAATAATTTCTACGTTACTGTTAATATTTTTCCTCTATTAAAAGGCTGCACATTTCCAGTCTACCTCTCTTTGCTGTGGGAGTGTTAAAATAAGTTGAACACACAACCTTGTTTTTATTTTATACCAGAAATACTCGTTGAAGTCGACAAATTCTTAGAAAATTCAACTCCAGATTTATGATTCAAAACTTAATTAATTTGCTTGAAGTGATTAAAGAATGCATTCTAAAAAACGAATATTAGTCAGACTATGTTAAATACAACAGCAGGAAATTTCAATTATTATTTTTTAACTATATTAACACGAAATAAATTTAATTAATTCCATAATAGTACTATGCGGCTACTTCATGAAACTTAGCTTTACAGATGACCTCTATTTCTAGACCAGTCCCTAAAATGATACACTTTATTATTAATATCATTGTGAATCAACATCTATCTAAAGGGGCTTATCGAAAGAAAATGAAACACATGCAGAGACTTAATAAATTAAATTATAACAGATAACTCTGGCTGTTGGTTCAATTCCCAATGTAGAAATGAACTTGCACTATTATCGTCCTCACCTGCTTAGGTTAGTGGACAAATTTTATGTAATCATAGTGATCTGCATACTTTAGTTTCCTTTTTCGCAATTGGTACATTTAATAGAGCAACTAAAGGAGTCTTCTCCAAGCTTAACTCAAACCGCAAAATGCTCTTCCTATCCCACAACCATTCTCACCCTTACGAACAGAACAAGTTCTCAAAAGTTTTCGACAACCCATGTAGGACTTGACACAATCCACCCTACTAGGACACAATCGATACCTTTATCCGTTTGAAATAACACATCAAGCTCTTCAGTGTCGAAATCCTACGACATATGGAACTCGAAGCCAAGCGAGCAGAATAAGTACTACGCAAATGATCAGTGGAATGCAGCCGTCCAGGTACAGAAGCTTGTTATTAAGCATTCCATTGCAGAGGACCGGATTAACACCCTGCTCTATAATAAGGCAGTATCTTGAAGCCAAGATGTGTGATCCTTGAATCACAGCAGGCTGGAATTAATGTAAATTCCTGGCTGAGCATATAGAGGAACGCTAGCAAATCCTTGGCAGGCGCTAATTATTTCATAGCATGAGCGAGAATATCAAAGTTCAAGCTGACTTGTAACGTCCTATTCAATAGTATTATTGCTCATCGAATGGAATACTGAAATTTCGGGAATACTGATTTTCCTCTTAGAAACATTTAACCAAAGGGAGGGGGAGGGTAAAACGTTTAGGGCGCTCAGTTCGTATCTTCACCCTCTAAGTTTTGAAATTGCTTCAAAGCTCAAAATTATTATCTTTATTTGAGCTTTGATATTTTTTGGAACTTAGCGGCAAGAGATGATAAGAATAGACTTACTAGGTGTTGATGTGCAACAGGATTTAGAAAAAGCTTTCAATGAAAGCTTACCTATGGTTTGAGCTTGCACGAGTTTTTCTTAAAACTTAAAAAATCCAGACATCCCATTTCTTCTCGCTGCCTCAAATATCGAATAAATAAGGGGAATGGGAATAATCATGGCTATCTGTTTCGGATAGCAATCTAATGAATTATAATTTTAAAAACAGTATTTGCTGAATAATTGAAGGACTAAAGAAGCACACGATTGTTTTTTGACTATATCCATACGAGCTAACATGGGAGTGGTGGTCCGCCAAGGACCAAGAGGGACAAAACTTCTATGGAATATGCTGTCACAAATTAAATTCAGAAAATAAAAAATTGAAAAAAACCAAAGCTGAAAATTTTTGAGCCAGCCAATGGAGAGACGAAGACTCAGAGCTAATCACAGTGTCAAACCATTTTCACTAAACCACCGTGGTTTGCTATGCAAATTACGTTACAGCACGTTTTTTTATGATATACATTTATCAACGCTTTGAATCTTCTCACTAACCATACTAAGAGAGTTAGTACTTGGTTATAAAGCTATAGTTAACGATCAAAATTAGATAAATGTTTTTTTTTTTTTTTTTTTCAAAATAGTCCATGAAAAATAAATGACTTGTAGAAGAAAGTATTTTTACATTAGTTTAGTAAATTTTTCATTTATAAAGCAACTTAAATTTCAAAAGAGTCGAGCCAAAAGAGTCGTCCATCTGGCACATCTGATTTTAATATTCTGTACCTTTTCACACGTTAGTTGGCCATCTTAATATTTAACAATTGACAATATGAGCCTGGAAGTCTATGTAACTTCAATAAGACGGTGCAAGATTCCACATATCTGCAGAATTCATCAATTTTTTAGTCAGTATTAAAACTTAAACCTAGGTGTGTGATTTTTACGCTATTAACCGTTCAAATTTTGCGGCTTGAAGCCGTAAGACATTTTCCTACGAGGTTTTGTAAAATTCGAATCCTGAACTGACAAAAGACAACCATTTCCCGAACTGAAAACATTAATAAGAAACGTAATTTAAGAAATTAAGTCAACTGACTTGAAAAAAGATTTAAAACTATTTCGAACTTCGTTTGGAGAATGAGCCGAGTCGCTGTAGTCAATGATACGTAATCTAAATAACATAAATATTAGAACAAAAAGAGAAAATGTTTGAAAAAGAGAAAGTTTATCAAGTTCATATAACGTTTCTTGAAATATTCTTCAAAATACATGTAATGTGATGATCATGGCTTTCGAAGCTACGTCAAGTGATCGTCATAATAAGTATATGAATAAACGGCAGACAATTAGATCCTTCAACACATTCACAGTAATTTAACTTCATTTAATATTTTACCATGAATGAAAAAGCGTAAAAAATGGCCATTCACGGTGCATCTGAATGCTGATTTCCTGCAATCATCATGTCCGGCTACTGATGATCACTTCAGGCAATCCGGGAGGCGAAGTCGATGACTTCGCAAAAGGGGTGTGCTCGCAGAAACCAGTGGCAACGATGGCTCTAATGAAAGGACTTCGCTTTGGCAAATTGCCTTTACAAAAGAGGGACACGGCGCAGCAAATTAGCGGATATTCTGCCATCAAAAGAGGGTTCCCGCGCCAAGTGGGAGATTAGAAGGCAATGTGATTGAATTGCTGGAGTGGGAAATATATAGGAAGAGGGAATGGGGAGGTTATGAAATTAAACACTGTTTAAATACGCAGGAAAGGAGGCTTTTGTGGGCTAGTTATACGCTGAACGGGAGGCGGCAGATAGTTAACAATGCCGTTTCGACTGTGTTCCATGGTTCCAGGGTTTCCTTTGGCGCTTTGCATAATAGCGAAGCAGTTACACAATGAATTGAAATAAGAGATATTTTAAAGGGTTCTGTTTATTCAATTTTACATCAACGATCAATGAATCTATTCATTAAAAGAGTTCTTCGAATTGGTATTCTGTGTCTAATGTGTGAGGGGAAACGAAACTAACAGTTTAAGCTTGGTGATGAGTAATGAAAAGACATGTACAGAATTCTCTAAATATGAGTTATTCAGGCGATATATTTCAATTTATTCGTGTTTAAAATAAAACAAACATATATTCAGAATAAAATTTACTGCTTTGCTATGAAACTAAGGAATGTTTTGGCACCTTGTGCGTACTTTTACCTCAAAACGTCTTTTGAAAAAAGTTTTGTATTTTTAAATTTAATTCCACACAAAAATCTTGCAACCCTTATCTACTTACATTTAATTTGAAATACAGTGAAAATCTAGAAACATGATTTTACTTGAAAAAGAGTCCAATAAGTTGGCCAAATTTATTCATGTTTAAAATAAAACAATCACAGATTCAAAAAAGAATTTACAGTTTGACTATGACATACAGGAATTTTTTGGCATTGTTTTCGTTACGGTAACTTTGTTAGAAAAAACAAGAAGAAATTTAAAAACTTTAGGTGCATTTTCATTTCAAAAAATTTTTAAACAAAGTTTTGTATTGGTTAATTTAATTTCACACAGTCTTACCACAACCTTCATCTACTTATATTTAGCTAAAATACAGTTAAAATTTAGAAACATTGTTTTACTTAAAAAGAGTCTAATAATTTAGCAGCACTGTAAATTAATAAAGCAAAACAAATACTGCTTCACTTCTGAGAAGAACTTCTAATCTTCTCAAGCATATGAAACAAGAAGAGGATGTAACCATGAACCATACAGTGCGACAATGACATGCAAGAAACAGAAAATCATAGAAAATAAAAATAAACAATACAGAAAAACTAGAAAAGGAAAGGGGTAAAAAAAAGCGACAGAGGGATAAAAAAAAAATCTCACTTCTTGCCAACCCACTCAAAGCTCTAAAAGTGTTTGCGTAGCAGTTCACGGAGATTTCTGGACGATGCATTTTACATTGAGGCGTAACATAAATTGAATTTGCATTGGGCTTCCCGAAACCGGCAAGCGAAGAGAAAACAGAAACAAAAGACACAATACGGTGGAAGGAGGGGAGGCACACTTTTTAAAAAAAGAAGAAACACAGACGGAGGGAAAAAATTTACTCCCTTTTAAAAATCAGAACAATAAGCAAAAGAAAGCAATGCATCGGTGGAGGCCGGATACAGTTTATTGCATGCGAAAAAGATTGCTGCGGTATCAATACATAGCACAGGATGTATATAGTCCGGCGGGATAAGACGATACTGGATACATTTCAGGAAAAAAGAAACAGAAAAAAAACGTTGCTTTTTGTTTTGAAAGAAGAGACTAGAGAGAAAAGGGATGCAGTAGAAAAACGATGGTACAGTTAAAAATATGTTGGTGGATTTGTGTGGTATGAAAAGACAATCGGCTTTTTAAGATACAGCAAGAAAGGAAAATCTCCCTCGGAGTATCAACTTGTAAGCAGATGGCTTTGTGTTTATGCGCCGGATATAATCTGCTTGAAGGGAATTTTGCTTTCAAATTTCTACGTTTCCTGTAATGCAGGGGAAAGCCAATGCGGTTGTCTCATGATCTTTTCATAAAAGCCTTACTTCCCAAAGGCTGCATTAGATGTTAAAGATTCGAGTATAAGATAAAAGTGGAAGAGTTTTCGTATGTCTGTAAGTTTTAAATGTACGGTAGACCGATCAGAGAATGAACACTTAAGTGAATTTTCAATTTCAAAAATTCATAGCGCCGTTAAAAAATGTAGCATTTGATACATGACAGTAAAAACACTTTAGATGATATATGTAATTATTACAAAAAAAATGGGAGAGCTGTTTTGGTTCTGCGTCAGGTGCCCAAACTCAGTGAATGAACACTGCTACCAGTGGACAAATACAGCATTTTTCAGCCATTTTCTATCTGTAAATGTGTACAAAGAAGTTACTATTGCCTGTTCAGTTAAGAAATTTTTTTTCAAAATCTGATTTTTTCAAAAACAAAACGCGGGTTGGTCTACCCTATACTTCGCAGCAACTTAACTTGGCAGTGACGTCACTACGGGCGGAGCCAATAAGAGCTCCCAAGCAGTCAGCGATTTCCTCTTATTCGCTAAGTAGGCTGTGACGTTTTATCTAGCTCGTTTTTCATAGGCTAACGTCACGCTGACGTCATCCGCCCGTAGTGACGTCACTGCCAAGTTAAGTTGCTGCGAAGTATAGTAAACGTTCAGAGGCATTTTTACATAACATTATCTTAGAGAAAAACTGTATTTTTATATAATAACCCAAATTCATAGATCTGAAAATATTCAGTTCATATTCAATAGTAGGTGCCCGATCAGTTGAAAATTTTGAAAGAGATTTAATTGCCTGCATGAAGTGGAATGGTGAGAATTTGATTAGGAGTGCAAGGAACTAAGGACACAATAGGAGACAAAAATATAAACATTTAAAAATAATTTAAAAAGGAACAACGAGTTTCTTTCTAACGAGGAAAAAAGAGCTTTAGTTAATACATTAAAATTCATAAGGTAATTTAAGAAAAACGCAATAAAAATAAGAGAGATACACAAGAAATTTATACAATTGACAACATATTAAGATGGAATCCTAATAACTATTTAGCATAAAAGCGTCAATTTATGTCATTTTAGAAACTAGATTGGTATTTTTCATACATAAATTAGTTTCTTCCAGGATAGAGTGAAAATCAGGAGAAAAACAAAAAAGGACTTCATACTGAAAAATAGTACTGAATACCTAAATAAAAAAGAAAACTAGGTAGCACGTAAAGTTTAAAACAAAATATAGCAAATTATTCCGTAATCATGAATTCCTTATAACGTTTTTAATTTTATTCAAATATGCATATGTTTTTTTCCCTTTATTTTTTGAAAAATATTTTTTCCAATTGCATCAACGGAAGAAATAAAGAATCAGAACTACAAAAAAGTCCTTAAATAAGACTTTTATAACCAAAAAAACAAATGCTGGAAAACTAAGCTTTGATTTAAAAAAATTATGATTTCAAATTTATTATAGCAAAATCGTACAAAGAACAAAGCTGAAAAACACAAATAAAGCTTGTCGAATAATTTACAACAGACAGTGAAGTTTTATAAAATGCTTTCAAATAAAAACATTCTACGCATTATAGAAACTCAGAGCATATAACGAGAAAAATTTGCTGCCAAAACTTTTAAAGAAAAAGTAAAATAAAATACCAAGCACAATGAGCAGCGCCAGAAACGATTTTAAACTAGAACATTCATTACAAATTTGAAAGCAATCAGTACAGTATTTTAAAACTATTTTGAGAAAATGAGAAACTCGAGTGATTTCGGAAGTCTGGAAACTAAACACATTTGTCACAAATACATTTAAAGAACAAATTTTTGAAGTTTTGTTCCGTAACTAATCAAACTAGTTACTTTAATGTTAACACTATTATTTACATACTGACTCGAGAAAAGCCTTCAAGCTCGACAGCAGGAATTCAAAAAAAAATTCTGGTGCATTTTTTTCGAATAACTAAAAGGATGTCAAACTTATGAACTACGATGAAATATAACGAAAATAATGGCGTGCCCATACACAAAAAAAAAACTGATAAATAACGCATATGATACTGTGACTAACCATGTTAAAATAAATGCTTTCTTTTATGCTTTTAATGCGACACAACTGTACTGTGCAATGAACTTATCACCATGGAAATGCGCGTGCGTGTGGATTGAAATTTTGTTGAAGAAAGTAAGAAAGTGAAGAAACTTTTTTTTTTGTCCATGTGGACTAAAAACTTTTTTTTTTGAAAGCAATGTTTGACACACATCCAATGTATGCAAATGCTAATTACGAATAAAGTATTAAACGCAACATCAGCAGATTCGATAACTCATTAGGAAAATTGAATTGGTGAAAACAAATTCAAAACCTCTTTCAAGTGTATAAATTTCGACACACATTCCAATATCTTTACCCTCTAATCATGAAATCCAATACTACACATAACATCAACGGATTCAGTTCCTCGACGAAAAAAAAGAAAACCCTTTTCGATAAGATTCATACGAATCCTGAACCAGAAGTCAGAAAGTCATCGCAATGGAGTTGAAATTTGACACAGAAAATTGAACCTGTATACTACTTTCTCGTAGTCGATAGAAAACAATTCCCCGACATCTCAGCTCCACAAAAGGAAGAAGACAAAGACAAAAAAAAAGAGCAACAAAATATCGGCTGAGGGGAAAACTGTTGGGAACCACCAGCGGTGATCATTCCAAAACGTGCAGTGGAAGAAAGTGGGGGAGGGGGACATGCCAAAATCATTTACGTGGTGCGCCCCAGAATCTGTGGTTTGAGGTCCAAGATTAGAGGGCAGGCAAGGGCTGATAGTTTTTAGCCGGGAGGGTTACTGCTGGGGGATAAGGGGCGAAATGAAAAAAGCCCCAGGGAGATTGGTATCCAGGTTAGGGGAGATAACCCTGAGGATAGCAATCAGCTGTAAGATACTATTCTGGGAAGGATACATATTACGTGGCAATTCCCTCAGAAAGGATCCAAGTGAGGAAGTAGCAGGTTGTATCCGTGGTGGAGAAATGCAAGCTTCTTATGAGGTTTTCACCAAGATGGCAAAACTGAAAAGTTGATCCTCTAAACGATGAGTGCAGTTGTAATTTACGAATGAAAATAACTAAATATAAAATTAATGAATGTTTATTTATTATGTGTTGAAATGATAGTCAACTGTAGAACCTATTGAAAAGATCTATTAATAATTTAATCTCTGTTTCCTTTTTTTGCATAGCTCAAAATTTCATTTTCTTCGTGTGATTACTTTTAATGCTTAACTTCCTAGGACCTAACAATTAATAATAGTTTAGTGCTCTCAGGACTGTCATTTCGCATTTTTCCAGGGGGGGGAGGGCGAAGGGTGTGTATACAATGTAAATTCGCCAAAAAAGGGCAAAAACCACGCCTACTTACATATAAATGCATAGATTTTCCAAAGTCAGGGGGGAGCAATTGACCAACCCCCCTGAAACCCGAAATGATGGGCCTGAGTGCTCTCTAATCTTCTCGCAACAGAAAAAAAATCATTTTAAAGCAAACATTTAAGTACTATCTCGCAAAGCAATCGAAAAGAAAAGGAAAATGATCAAAATGAATCCATTAAGCGTGTAAAATAAATTTATACATAAACCAATTAATTTTTCAATTAATATTACCTGTTTGGAATGATAAAACACAGCAAGAGAATGAAAAGTTGTAGGGGAACATGGGGCAAAGTGAAATAGTTAAGACAACGTAGCTTTTTTTAATGAACACAATAGAAATTAGTTTCGAAAATTACAGTACGAAAAAAGACAATGTATTTATAAATAAAACTTGCAGTAAAATATTATTTTTATTTTAGTTTTGGCGGTTAATTTGTACCTTCAAAAAAAAGAGGGGGTGGGGCAATAAAATATCTTTTGAATGAAATATTCTTACATAATTAGTTAAAAATATTATTCAGCAAATTAATGAATGAATAAATAATAAAATACTAAACGAGTAGATAAATAAATTACTTAATAGATGAGAAGAAATAAAGAGCGATTAAATAATTAATGAGAAAGAAAATAAGTTAATGAATGAATAAATAAATACGTTAAATAAAAAATAAAGAAATATAAGTTAATGAATTAGTAAATACATAGACGATTTGGCGTACCCTAAAAACATGCTCTTAACACCCAAATCTTTGAGCCACAAGTTCTATATACACACACAAAAGATATAATGCAAGAAAAAAAAATTGAACATCAAAACCTCAAGATCAACTAACTTCTGCACCCCAGGCGTCAGAGGAAATATTTCTTTCACACTTCAAAGAATAAATGACAAGAGAAATAGCAAAATTGAGATTCGAAGAATTTAACAAAATGTAATTTCGAAAAAAAAAAAACGAACAATCAGAGAATTTTTTCGCAGTAATAACAGCAACCGGGAATCATCAAAAGGCAACTCGGGAATTGAGAGTTCTGAAAGAAAATGAAATTCTCCCAGACATGAATTATTTCGAAGCACATAATTCAAGAATGCAACTTCCTTTGGATTGTAAAGGCGTTTTTTTCCCCCTTTGTTAAAAAGCTTTGGTATAAAAATGTTTCAACTGAAAATGCATTATAATGTATTCATTTATTAGGAAACAGGTTCTAAAAAGGACGAAAAAGAGAAACTGGTTTAAACTATCTCTATATAATATTAAATATTTTAACAATTTATTCAAAACATTTAAATTCCATCTGTGAAATAGCACCGCGATGTTTTTATTTAAATAAATGTATATATTGGGTCAGACGTAAGAATCATTCGAAACAACAATGTACTATAAAGCACGTTATAATCACAGATTATACTCGTACATAATAAATACATTAAAATCAGATTTCGGAAGTAGGAAGTTTTTTTATTTTCTTTCAACCAAAAGATAGAATAAAATTTGGCCGCTAGAGGGCGCCAGTGTTGCAGGGGAGATTTTTGCTGCTCTGAGCTAAGTGATATTTTTAATGTAAATTGTTTGTTTTTATTGTATCAGTTTTGGTATTTTTATTGTATTTCAGCATATAATTTAGTATTTCTGTGCATTGAGACTTATTTTTGCTTTACTTGCATTCTTAAAGTGTTTTTCAATTTTTTGAGCTAAGCCTAAAATGTGGTGATTCCTTTGTTGTTAGGCCTGTGTTCTTTGTTGTGTGTAGCAAGTTAATTTTTATTTACTACTGACTTAGTTATCTGCATTCTTTGTATCTTTATCTCAAATGATTTCTTATTTTAATTATTAGAAGTTACTCTTAAAATTTTGCACTTTTGTCTTTTTGTATTGCTTTTGTATAAGTGGATCATTTGAGTTATTATGGGTGTTATATGCATTTTGAAAGAGGTTAAGAATGGGAAGGGGAGCAGGTGGATTTCTTGCGACATTTGTCAGATGTTCTGCCTGTATGAGGGAAAAGAGGAGTCCATTTCTGAGGATGATTTCACTTGCACTAAGTGTGCTGAGCTCCTGGACTTAAAAAATAGGATGACCATTTTGCAGGCCCAAATAGCCTCAGGTTGTGGGACAGAGGAGGTAAACAATTCAGATGGAAAGGGGGAAGTTATTAAAAAGGATGTGGGCACTAGCTGTGAGTTAGTTAGTGGGATTATTCCAGAGGAGAAGGGGGAAGTTAGCAGTAAGGAGACAGACTGGGAGACGAAGGGTGTAATATTGGGGGATTCTATGGTGCGTGAGGTGGGAAATTCAATCGGGAGGGTAAAACGTAAGGTGGCTAGGTGTTGTTTACCAGGGGCTCGGGTGAAGGATGTAAATAAGGTTGCAGAGAAGAGGGGGACATTTGATAAGGAGGATATGGTCACTTTATGGGTGGGAACGAACGATGTAGGCCGTAGTAATAATGAGGAATTTAGGAACGAGTGGAATTCCCTGTTGGATAAAGCAACCAACAGTTCGACCAGTGTCCAAGTGGTTGGGTTGCTGCCCAGGTACGGAGTCAATAGGAGCTGGTTAAACCAGCGGGCTAGGTGCATGAACCTGATACTCAAAGAAATTTGCCATATGCGCAGTATCAGATTCATCGATGTGTGGAGTTATTGTAAGCGAGATTGGATTGCTAGGGATGGCCTGCATCTGAGTTCTACAGGGGTTAAAATGGTTAGTGGTTTGGTTTTGGAGTATTCTGAGTCAAAAAACTAAGTTTGAAAGGGGGGCAGGGTTCACGGAGAAGGTTGCAAAAATATGCAAACTATTTGGGTTTAATTAGGAATGGTAATAAGGAGGAAAATAAGAGTAGTCATTTCAACAATTTTGATTCAAGAAATCGTAAGGGGTTGAATAAAAACAAGTTGAGCATGCTTAAGGTTTTTTATACCAATGCTCGCAGTATTAGGAACAAGATGGAAGAATTAAAAAGCATAATCACAAATGAGAATTTGGATGTAATTGGAGTTACCGAGACATGGGCTACCAAAAATGATGATGATTTATTGTGTATTCCTGGGTATAATTTGTTTAGACAAGATAGAGTAGGTAAAAGAGGTGGTGGGGTTTTATTTTATGTTAGAGATACTTTAACTTGCAATGAATTGGCAATAAATGACAAACCTAATGATATTGACATGGTTTGGCTAGAATTGATGAGCGGTAAGGGTAAAAAATTACGTTTGGGTAACATTTATAGGCCACCTAATCTAAGCCAGGGTCAAGATGAACAGATGTATCGTATTATTAGAGACATGTCGAGTAAGGGACCGGTAATTATAATGGGGGATTTCAATTTTCCGGGCATTGATTGGAATAATTCTTACCCCAATAATAGTAGAGAAGAGGAATTTCTAAAAGTAATTGGTGACTGTTTTTTAGATCAAGTTGTTTCTGAGGGAACACGGCAGGATACTGTTTTGGATCTTGTTTTCTGCAATGTTGAAGGCTCTGTACAGGCATTATGTGTAGGGGAGCATATTGGGGATAGTGACCACAACAGCATTAGGTTTGGGATTAAGTTTGATATGCACAAAGACAAAAATTTTAGGTTTGTACCTAATTTCAGAAATACTGATTTTGTCGCACTCAGGCAGAGTTTGAAAGCGGTTTTTTCATCAGGTTTGGACAATAGCGATGTAAATTTGCAGTGGACAGAGTTTAAGGAAAAACTAGCAAAAACAGTTGGAGATTTTGTTCCTTTTAGGAGAAAAGGGGTAAACACAAAAATTTGGCCCATGTGGTTCACTAGGGAAACTAAGGATGCTCTAAATAGTAAGCAAGCTGCTTTTCGTCGATTAAAAGAAACTGGTCACAGCGCAGACAGGCTACAGTATTGTGAGGCTAGGCGTAGTTTTAAGTATTTGGTACGGTTTCAGAAAAGAGAATTGGAACAAAAGCTGGCAGATAATATTGACAGGAATCCAAAGGAGTTTTTTGCATACGCAAATTCTGGGAAAGTTCGAAATAGTCAAATTGGGCCACTAGTAGATGAGCATGGAAATTTAATTCAGAATGATGGTGATATAGCAAATGTTCTAAATGACTTTTTTTCCAGTGTTTTTAACGATAACTGTATCTCAACAGTTGACACAAGCAAGACACAAGCTACTACACAGCTTGAGGACTTTGTATTTTCCAGGGAGGACGTTTTACTTTATTTGAAAAAAATTAAAACCACAAAAGCTCCGGGACCAGATAATATTTATCCAAAAATTCTAGTAGAATGTGCAGAGGAATTAGTTGACGCTATAGTTAATATATTCAATGCTTCGTATAACTCAGGGATAGTGCCAGAGGACTGGAAACTAGCTAACATTACACCACTCTTCAAGAAAGGGTCTAGAGGTAATGCAGGAAATTATAGGCCTGTGAGTCTGACTTCAGTGGTATGTAAAATTTTTGAAACATTAATCAAAATTAAGATTATGAATTTCTTAGAAAATAATGGGCTGTTGAGTAGTTTGCAGTATGGTTTCAGAAAAGGTAAATCGTGTGCTACTAATTTATTACATTTCTACGACAAGGTTACCTTGGCTTTAGATAGCAAAAAATGCGTAGATGTTGTTTACATAGATTTTCAAAAAGCTTTCGATAAGGTACCGCATGTAGCACTACTCAGCAAATTAGCTGGTATAGGGGTAGGAGGTAAAATTCTAGTTTGGGTTAGGAATTGGCTGACAGGAAGGAAACAAAGAGTAGTTGTTAGGGGTAACTATTCTAAATGGAGTGAAGTTTTAAGTGGGGTTCCCCAAGGATCAGTTTTAGGTCCCCTTTTGTTTATTATTTTTATGAATGACATTCATGAAAATGTTTCTGGAAACATGAATTGTTTTGCCGATGATGTCAAACTTATGGGGGTTGTAGAAAATGACGAACAAATAAATCAGCTGCAACAGGATTTGGATCATATTACTAAATGGGCAGACAAGTGGGGTATGGCAGTTAATGTTGGGAAATGTCAAGTGCTGCATTTCGGTCATGGAAATAAGCATACAAGCTATTATTTACAGGGTTCAGTCATTAGTAGGGCAGATAATGTTATGGATCTAGGTGTCTTAATAAATCAGGATTTCAAGTCCAGTCAACAGTGCAGCATAGCTAGTAACAAAGCCAATAGGATGCTTGGGTTTATTAATAGATCTATTTCAAACAAATCTAAGAAGGTTCTTCTGCCTCTATATAGAAGTTTGGTAAGACCTCATTTGGAGTATGCTGTTCAGTTTTGGTCTCCTTATCTGAAGAAAGACATTAATTTATTGGAAAGGGTACAAAGAAGGGCTACAAGGTTAGTAAATGGATTTTCTAATTTAGACTATGATTCCAGACTTAGAATGCTTAATATGTATAGTCTTGAGCAACGGAGAACCAGAGGGGACATGATTCAGTTATTTAAATTTATTAAAATGAATGATGTTGCAGGGTTGGATTTTTGCAAGGAAAGCAGGACAAGGGGTCATTGTTTTAAGCTGTTTAAACCTCAGGCAAACCTGGAAATTCGAAAAAATTACTATTTTAGCAGGGTAGTGGGAACTTGGAACAGCTTACCGGAAGAGGCGGTAAAGAGCAATGGAGTAGATG
Organism: Uloborus plumipes; assembly: GCA_038373865.1. NCBI lineage: Eukaryota > Metazoa > Arthropoda > Arachnida > Araneae > Uloboridae > Uloborus > Uloborus plumipes. The sequence goes on from JAXGGA010001386.1 coordinate 18,928, forward strand.
GCTTTAAGAGGGCCATTGATCTTCATTGGGGTCTTTAATTTGACTAGGACCAGCCAAGTTGGGCCCTGAGCCTGCTGATGGTCGCCACATTTGTATTTGTAAATGCTTACTACTTGTTTATATAAGCTTCGAGTAACTGAATTTCATCTGTGGTACATCAGATTGAATTTAACTACTATCAGGCATTTTACCTTTAGGAACCGGGCGGTACGCATGTTGTACCACAAGTCTTTTTTCTTCAGAGGACTGGGTTGAAATTTTCACTCGAACCCTTTGGAGCGGGAGATTTTTTCAAGGTTTCATACGTCTGGTACGACAGTTTATACCTACTCTTTTCAATGGAAAAGAAATATGTGGTTCAACTGTCGTACTACCTGGGTCGAAAGAAAAATTTCTATATGAATAGCCCGGATCCAAAAGGTTAACCCAGTATGTCCCAAATTAACTTAAAAAATAAATTTTTACATATATTTTGGTTTTTTGAGTTGCAAACACATCAAAAAACATCTTTAATGAACAAAAAACTTTGAAATTTTTGGGGGTCTAAGGCCCCTTATTCGTTAGAGCCCTTAAGAAAACTTTCTGATCGCAGGTACCATCTGTCGGTCTCTCAGCGAAGTACAAGGAGTGGTATTCAAAAGCTTCAGCATGATTTCAGCCATTTTGGATTCATAATACTAAATTAATAAAAGCGGGACTTCTAAGTCCCGTCGGGGCATAAAGGGTTAAACAATCTTTGACTAAAGTTAATTTTCGATAGAACCTTTCGTTGAAAAAAAATATTTGAATATAAGATGGACCATACGAAGGTCTTTCGAGCAATTTGTTGCAAGCAGTATTATGAGCCTAAAATCATGTTCTTAAAAAAAAAGGAAGAAAACTAAGAGCAAGAAATTTATAAAGGAAAATAAAAGCAAATACAAGAGAGTCTCAATAGCTCAAAGTCTCAAGGGACCGGCTAAAAGCTTAGAATTACTGGTATTTTCGAGTTATAGGAAGTTCTCGGTCTTCTTAAGAGTTTGGGACCCAAAGAAAACTTCGAGATAAAGGTATGTTTAAGTTATAAGGCTTCGAATTATCGAGACTCATTTAATGATTTCAATCGAATTAGTCGATTTCATCGACTAATTTAATGTGTCGAATTGACTTAGATATAGTAATATGTTTACACATTTTAATTAACAATAATTTTTAAATGTAAATTTAAGGACTTATGCGATTTTGTTTTTGACACATTATTGCTATTGCTGCCTAAAAATTAAGGACCATCGGATGCTTGATTAAACATAGTGAAATTACAGGTTCAAAAACGAACCCAGATAAATATCGACGCAAATAATATCACAAAGAGAAAACCTTGAACCAAAGGCCGCAATTTACATCCTGTACTGATTTGTCCGTAGGCTTCCATTAAACAAGAAACCCCACTACTACAGACCAAATAGCTATGAAACTACCAATTGAAAAATAACCGTGCAGCGAGCCACAGTTCAACATTCATTAATCACTGATCGCTTAACAATCGAACGAAACTTCCGAACTTTTCGAATCGAATTAAATGGAACACAGGGCAGCTTTGGAATCGCTCAAAATAAAAGATCCGGAACAAAGCCTTCGCGGAAACTCTAAAACGGAAGCCAGATCTCATTTTGTGGCGATGAATTCAAAGGGAAGGGCAAGGCTTTAACAATGGATTTTGGTTCAACAAGAATTTCATTACTCGCGAATTTCCAAGTTGTCGCTTAAGAGCGATTTCGAGGAATCTTAATTATCATAAGCGACGTTTGAAAAGCACCTTGAAACTAACACGTTTTAACACTGATATGCAATGCATAGCATATGCATCAGTTTTCTACAAAAGATTTATTTTTGGAGAAGATATAACTAAAGCAGACAACTAATCCCCAAATAGTAGACTTTATTCATCCGTTTAAAATACCATAAATTCGCGCAAATTTTTACCTTCTTAATCCGATCTACATGGGTTCTTTGACGATCTGCATGTGTTCTAGGATAAACATCAGTATTACATTTTCAGATGCGGTTGCATCAGTAATTTTTCAGAAAGGGCATTTGAAATTAATTCTACCCTCAGAGCAAACAATTGAAATGTTTACAAAACGGATTTTAAAACCTGTTTACTATGCAACGTGCGAGAAGCATTTTCAAGACATACATTGACAGCTTTTACTGCCAACTTTAAAGTTTTACAAAAGGTTAAAATTTAAAAACCCATATTCTGGTGGAAGCGGATACGTTTATTAACGATTGGTAGTGCTCTCTGCTTTTTCACATGAAAGGATTGGTTTGTCATAAATTCTAAAATATAATATGACCAGCGCCTGAAATTTCACAATTTTCGTCAGTATCTGCTTATAATTCAAAACAATTAATTCGTAGCAGTTCCAGTCCTTCTATTGATTTTAGAAATATCATATTTACAAAACTAATTTGCAAAAAATAAGAAGGAAAATATAGCATTAAATGAACTACGAACATCCTTTCTCAATGTTGAAAATATTCATTTAGTTTAACTTTTATCAACAGCTTGTCCTATTTTGAAGCAAAAAAAATCCGACAGTAAGTACTATTTTACTTCTCTTAGCGACAACATTTTAGAATGAACTCTTATTATAATACAAAAAAGCAAAGTATATACTTTAAAGTAACAATTTCAGGTTCATTTAATAATGCAATTTTTGGATATTTGTTTCTGGTAAACAGTTGCCCCTCTCCCCTCTTCCAAGCACTTTTAATTAGTTTTTATAAAAATAAATCTTGTTTTATTGGAAAAATTTTATCTTTGACAACATTTTTCGCAAAAAGAAAAAATGTCAAAAAATCAATTAAACTACGAATTTTAGAAGATCCCTTATCAAATAGCTAGCATAAAGAACAGTAATCCCCCCCCACCCTTGTTTTCTCTACCCCTTTATGTATTACTTTGTAGCAAAATATAAGTATAGGGTCTAACTTTTAGAATAATACGTATCATTTTGTAGCAAGAATTTTACCATTTTTTAATGCAATAGTGCAATGCATGAGTACATATTTCTGGCTAACACTGGCTCCTCTCTTATTTCTTTCAATTGAATTTCCTAAAATACATTTTATTCAGTTGAAAAAATATTATCCTTGACAACGATGAAAAAATAGAAAGTGTCATAAAATCAGAAAAATCCAGAATTTTAGAACATCTTTATCAAAGATACAGCGTAAAAAAACATGAATCCCCCTCCCTTTTTTTCTCTCTCGAATCCTATATGTATTATTTTATAGCAACAATGTAATAAGTATAGGGTCTAACTTTTAGAATAATACGTATTATTTTGTAAAAATAATTTCAGCTTCATTTAATAATGCTATTCATGGGTACATATTTCTGAATAACACTCGCTCCCCCGCCTCTCTCTCACATTTCTTTTAATTAATTTTCATAAAAATACATTTTATTCAATGGAAACATTATCTTTGACAACGTTTTAAGAAAAAAGACAAAATGTCATAAAATCAGAACCCCGAAAAAATTTCAGAGCATCCCTAACACGCTTATCGAAAATATAGCGTAAAAAAAAGAAAAGATCCCCCCAGCCCCTCCTTTTCTCTAACCCTTCGTTAGTTCCTGTTTCAGTTCTCCTGCGAGGGATTGTAGATTAGCCATCCAGCTGTTCCTTAGATCCTGACACGTCAAACAGAAATCTCGGGGATTTAGAAGGAGGGCGAAAGAGGAGGGTTTGCTGTTTTCACCTTACAGCCAGTACGTAGATAAAAAAAAATAGCAAAGAAAACATAAAAGAATCCAGGAGGATGAAAGAAATAGCTCCACTATTACCTGCCACCTTATTTCTAAAAGAGATTTTACGCCGTAAAAAATGCCATTGCTGAGTAAAAAAGAGAAACAAGAGGAGCAACGCGTGGGTGCAGAGGCGATGACGATTACGATAGTCTTCCTCCCTTGCTGCGAACTCTGCTTGACATTTTCTTACACAAAAGAGATGCACAAAAATCAATGTGGAGGTAAAGAAAGGGGCCAAATCACAAACAGGATTCTCTCTGAAAGACAAAGCCTTTTTTTTTTTTTTTCTCTCGAAAAGTAAGGCTAAAGAGGGGAAAAAATCCGTTCGAAAAAGTAGTGTGAAAATCTAACAATTCTTGAGAAGAAATACGAAGACAAAACTGTTCAAGACACGAAATTGCAAGAGTTGAGGAAAACAAAAATATTCGTATGCGCCTCGATATTACGTTTGCAGAAATAGATGTACTATTGTATCCAGAACGCCTTTTTCGGATTTATATACCACAGAAGGAATTATTTCATCTTAAAGACACATCTGCGTTCATCCTATTCAAGGTTTATGGTTGAGCAAGGATTTGACTAATTTGGATAGTTTTGGTGCTTTGAAGCTACTGGCAAATATGATAGAGAAACCCTATTGTTTTTTTTTTCCTTTTTTTTCTTTTTCTTAGCTAAGTAAAAAAAGGAGCCAAATCATAAACAGGATTCTCTCTGAAAGACAAAACCTTTTTTTTTTCTCGAAAAGTAAGGCTAAAGAGCAAAAAAAATCCGTTCGAAAAAGTAGTGTGAAAAGCTAACAATTCTTGAGAAGAAATACGAAGACAAAACTGTTCAAGACACGAAATTGCAAGAGTTGAGGAAAACAAAAATATTCGTATGCCCCTCGATGTTTTGTTTAAAGAAATAGATGTACTATTGTGTCCAAAACGGTTTTTTCGGATTTATATACCACGCAGAAAAAATTATTTCATCATGAAGGCACATCTGCGTTCATCCTATTCAAGGTTTTTGTTTGAGTGATGATTTGACTGATTTGGATAGCTCAGGTGTTTTGAAGCTACTGGTTCTTATGATACAGAAACCCTATTATTTTTTTCCTTTCTTAAATAAGAAAAAGAAATGCATTACCAACATTTGACACTTTGGATTCTTTAAGGAAAATAACTATTTTAAAAGCCTACATTTTTACATCAATTTTTTTCAATTTATTTAAGAAAAAAAACCTTTTTTTCACCACAGCCTCAAGATTTCCGGAAATTTTATATCTCTACTCAATCCTTTATGCTTTATACTTACGTTTTAATTAAGCACGTAATTAAAATCTTTTTTTTTAATTAGCTTTAGAGGAAGAATGTTTTCTTAATATACAAATAGAAATAAAAGTGTCTCTGAAATATAACAGGAACTTCACAATGAACCAGCAGCGTATATTAATCATTCCGACTAAAACAATCAAATCCAAATTAATTGGAAGACTTTAAGACAATGCTGAAATTAACTTGAAGAAACTATAAGGTGTTCCGATTCTTCTTTTTACAAAGATCAAGCGAAAACACTGAAAATATTCAGCAGGCAATTCTTTCAGAGGGAAACAAAAACAATTCAAAGATGAAGTGGAATCTAGAAGCCCAAAGACGGAATGATTCTCTTAATGACAAAGGGAAATTTTAAAACAACTCCAAACTAATTAAGAAGAACAAAGCACTTTCTCAATTTAGAACAAAAGAAAGCAATTAACGGAAAGAAATGTCACACGAAGTATAGGCTGCTTTTATGGTGATGAAAGTTAATGAAGTTCTCACAAGGATTTTCCCTAAAAAGAACTTTTCAAGAAATATGGAAGTTATGACAGAAAGAAGAAAAATATCAAAAATAACGCAAGCAAAATACACTCAATGTAATTCAAAAATAATGTACAGGGCATACATGAAAAAAGGAAAAAATGTTTTTAATTAAACAACAATATTCAAGCTTTTAAAAGGAAATCGTACAGTTTGAAAAATGGCGTTCTCAAGTTTGTTTCTTTATGGCAGTATAAGCAAACAATAAAGCGCAGTGGTAGCGCTTTGCATATCCACGGAACAGACCGGGGTTCCATTCCCGGATAAGGAATGTTGACTCAGTCTTCCACCCTTTAGTGAGTCGTTAAAATGAGTACCAAGCTTGCATAAGAACTAAAGCCTGGTGGATCCGCATTTGTTGGACCACCTAACCGGAACATCTGTATTGCAACACAAAGCCATCAGCCACGAAAACTGAGATGGGTGCAGTAGGCCTTGGCACCCATGGGCTGTTTGCCACTGAGTATCTATACAAACATTTTTTAATGTTTACTTTGTACATAAAATTATGGCTTTTATTCTATTCATTACAATATTTGCACTTTAAAGCACCGTTGTCAAGAAAACATAATTTTCTTTTTTTAAAGTACTTGTAAGAAAAAGTTCCTAATAAGGTAACTAGCTAGTTATATGCAAAAATATTAAACACCAGTTTTCGAAAAAAAAACTAAGAAAATTTGTTAACAAAATAGTTAACTGATTAAAATTTAAAAAGCTGGAAAAAAGTTTGACAAGAGACATATTAATAAGTAACTTTTATCGTTCAAAGGAACTAGGGCAAGATTGTCGTAATAGTAAAACTAAAAAAGACATTTCCATGGAAAAAAGCAATTTAAAAATTGTTTTGAAAAATATTCAAACTCATTACACGCAAGAAATTCAACCAGTTTTCGTAAATTTGTAAGCAATTCAACAAAAGCATATTTTATAAAAAAAAAAACATGATAAAATAAAATCGGAAGAAAGTTTGGAAGGAAGAATTTAACTCAGGCAAATCATAAGACATTACTTTTATCTTTCACCGGAATACGGCAGCACTGCGATAGTAGTAACATTGTAAGAAAAACATATCTACAGAGAAAAGCAACGGAGCAAGGACAGTAACTTACGGCTTAAAACTCAAATAAATAATTATTGAAAGAATACGATACTTATTATGTAACAAGCTAATTTCAAGCAAAAGAAATTCAAACACCAGTTTTTTAAAGCTCTCAAGAAATTCTTCAAAAAAAATTTTAAATAAAGAGTTTGACATGAAACATATCGAAAGGCTTAACCTTCATCTTTCAATGAGGATGCAGCAACTCTGCTGCAATAGTTACCTTGTAAGAATAATATCTGTACGGGGAATGCAAATGGGAAACGATCTTCTTAAAGAACAAGGTAATCATTATGCAAAGAGCTAATTATAGGAAAGAAATTCAAACACCAATTTTTGAAAGTTTTCAAGCAAATTATTGAATATTTTTTTCGTTATTAAAGTGTATTGTAAAACATAATATAATACGATCAATGGTAATTATTATTCTTTGAGTCTTACACTGTATTAATTGTTTTGAAATGGGGTCCTTTTCTTAAGTCCTATGTTGCTTTCTTTCCACGTGTATTTTAATTAAACAACAAAAACTTTATTTTTTTTATCATTATTGGCTACAATGTACTATAGTGCTCGAATTCTGTTTTAATCACCTTTCATTGAACTTATATTTTTAAAATGAAGTACAAATGCTGAACACGAACTGCAATTTTTTAAAGGAATAAAAATAAGAGACTGCATAAATTGAGAGAATAAAAAAAAGAAATAATAAAAAAATAAATAAATGAATCCGGCTATAGTGCACTGTAGTACTTGGTACAATGTAATTTTAACCGTTCCTTGAATAAAGTTTCAAAATACAGCTTTTATCTTATAAAAGAAATAACAAAATTAAACGTTTGCAGAGCTTGGGTCATCATATCAAAAAAAAAAAAAAATATCAAAACAAAAATATCAAAAAAAAAAGTATATAAAAAAAAAAAACAAAAACGGAAAATTCAGTTTGCCTTAACTCAGTATATAGTTTAAAAACTTAACTAAACTTAACTTAGTACACAAATTAATTTTTCGTGAATCCTTAAGTAATTCGCAAACTACTCCAGCAGAGAATTTCTGTTATTAACTCAGTCAAAATCGATTGCTTCTGACATGTTCGTCTTCACATCTGTAGAAGTGATATATTGAACAGAATTTAAATGCTTACCATTTATTGTTATTTTCATAAAGGAATAAAAACAAATCATTACATAAATTGGTAGTATAAAAATAATTATGGGCTATAGTGCAGCGTAATTTTGAAATAAAATACAGCTTGTAAACATTTATTGTTATCATATAAAAGAAATAACGGTTATTAAATTTATGCATAATTTGGGAATATAAAGTTTAGTTTGACTTGTTAATTACAGGCCACTTAAAAAAACTTAACTAAGCTTAACTTTGTACACAAGAAAGGTTTCCACAGATTTTAATGAATTCGCAAGCAACTCTCGCAGAGAATTTCTGTTATCAACTCAGTCAAAATCGATTGCTTCTGACATGTTCGTCCTAATGTCAGCAGAAATGATATGTTGAACATAGTTCAAATGCTGACCAATTATTGTTATTAATATAAAAGAAATAAAAACAACTCATTACATAAATTGGTAACATAAAAATAGTTATGGGCTACAGTGCAGCGTAATTTCAAAATTAAACACAGCTAGTAAACATTTATTGTTATCTTATAAAAGAAATAACAGTTATTAAATTTCTGCATAATTTGGGAGTATAAAGTTTAGTTTGCCTTATTAATTACAGGGCACTTAAAAAAGCTTAACTTTGTATACAAGAAAGTTTTGCACGGATTTTAATGAATTCGCAAGCCACTCTTGCAGAGAATTTCTGTTATCAACTCAGTCGAAATCGAATGCTTCTGACATGTTCGTTTTCATGTCTGCAGAAAGGACATATTGAACATAGTTCAAATGCTGACCAAATTACTGTTATTATTATAAATAGAATAAAATAAACCGCTACATAAATTAGTAGAGTAAAAAACAACTGTCGGCTATAGTGCAGTGTAGTTTCAAAATGAAATACAGTTGCCACAAAATAAAATACATTGTTAATTATGGAGCATTTTAAAAGACTAGGTTTAACTCAATACAAAAGCTAGTTTTTTGAGGATCCTTGATGAATTTTCGCAAGCTACTCCCAGTTGAGAATTTCTGTTATTAACTCAGTCGAAATTGATTGCTTGTGACATGTTCGTCTTCACGTCTATAGAAATTGAACATAAGCATGTGGAAAACACAATTCAAATGCTCAAAGTTTACCGTTATTTTCATAAAAGGAATAAAAATAAATAATTGCATAAATTGGGAGAATTAAAACAATTGTCGGCTATATTGCATTGCAGTACTTTTTGGAGTTCTGTAGTTTTAACCTTTCCCTGAATTAATATAGCTTCAAAGTAAAATGCAACTGTTGATTGTTTACTGTTATCGTATAAAAGAAATAACAATTTTAAATTTCAGCATATTTTAGAGCCTACAAAAATAAATGAAGTTCAGTTTGCCTAGAAAATTACTGAACATTTTAAAAGACTAAGCTTTACTTTGTACACAACAAAGTTTTTCGCGGATTTTAACGAATCCGCAAGCTACCCCCGCAGAGAATTTCTGTTATTAACTCAGTCGAAATCGATTGCTTCTGACATGTTCGTCTTCGCGTCTGCAGAAGTGATATATTGTACATAAGTATGTGGAAATTCGGTTTAATCGCGGAGGATGAAGCAATAGATCATGAAGAACCCATTACCTGGACTCTCTTGCCAAATTTAATGACCATAAGTGCTGAGTTATTGGCACATTCAAAGATTTGGCTAATTTAGAGCTGGAAATTTGCCTCAAGATTTAGTTATTTGGTTTCCTTGATTAATGTTTGTTTAGACTCGCGCTTTTTAAATTTCCTTTTTCCTTTTGAAATATAATATATAAAAAATAAATTGTGTGTTCTTTAGCGAAAAAGCACGGAAGATTGAGAAAATAAATACCTTTGAGCTTAAAAATAAAAGAAATTAATCCAACGTTAAAAAAGCACAAATGGGCAGGAATAGACAGACACTTGTTTCAGAATTACAAGGAACGGCCTTTTCAATGCAAAACATGTGAGCTAATGGTTGTTATCATATCCGACAAAAGTTCTCAAACACGTTTTTTAGCGGTGCAATGTTTTTTCAATTGCAAATACAATGCAAAATTTAAATGGTTTTTGAGAAATATGATATCCGACAAAAGTTCTCAAACATGTTTTTTAGCGGTGCAATGCTTTTTCAATTGCAAATAAAATGCAAAATTTGAAAGAATTGAGAAAGAATAAATAAATTACAATTTTTATTTACTAGAATACAGAAAATTGCAACATTAATAAAGCACAAACAATTCTCGCTTTGGTTTTTCACTTCGGCGGAACATAAATTGGCTCTTATAATTTGAACAGAGCGAAACGATTTCGTCTATTAAAATATGGGCGAAGAAAACCGATTTGCATTGCCAATAACGGATTTTGGCCTTACGCCGATAGAAGACGTTCTTCTCTTTCCCCCAAAGCAAAAATGAGCTCGGCCAGATGCCCTGTAATCAACGTTATCCATACTTGTTACTAATTTATCTAAGAATACTACTGTTACTAATCCATTCGCTGGGGCGTGTTCACTAACTATTCAGCAAATTGAACATTTATCTTCCGAAAATCCTCATAACATATCAACTCTCAAATTTTTTCAGTTCCCATCCAATTGAGATAAAAAAATTAAAAAAACATGTAGCAATTTAATTTTTTTTTAAATCAAGATGTAAAAATACTCCTTGACAACTTTTAGAAGTGGATTGGAATTAATTTTAGAGGAATTGTGCGGAAACAGTAATGGGCATAGTAGTAATTAATTCCATAAAAAAATTAATTTTCTAAAAATAAAATTACTTGACATTCTGTATTCAAAAAATAACACATTCAAGCACAATATGTTTTATAAGTTCAATTATTAACCCCACTTCTTTTTTCTAAAATGCTCATATTTTTATGAAAAATACAAAGCATTAAAATACGATTCATTTACACTTTTGAGGAGCAATGTACAAATGAAAGAAAACTATTGTTGGGGCGAACCCAGCCTAGTAGATTAGCTACACCGTACGAACTTTTTCAATTGTACTATATTGCATTATTTCTTCTTTTTCCAGATGTACATATTTTCAAAGGCCCTCTAGAACAGACAGTTGGGTTTTTCTTGAAATGACAGGATATTAAAGTACTCAAAACCTCACACATTTCCATTAACGCATTTACATACAAAACTTCGTTCTATAACAAGTCCATACGCAACTACATCAAATATATCTAAAATCAGCACCTTACGTCGCTGCTCTTTACCCCTCCGAAATCCTTTTCCTCATGGATTATACCACGGATTAACTCTTGATACTATTGAATTGAATATACTATTGAATATTTTGGCAAAAGCAGGTGCTTGTGAGCCCACTGCGCAGTCAGCACCGCTAACCTATAGTGAGATTTTCTCAAAGATTAAACACCAAAATGGGATTACTTGGAATGTCCCCCCAGAGCACCACTGGTATCAGCGTCCTCGTCCTGGAGGTTCCCTGGCTCAAGAATTCAATAGACAGGAGCAAACCACTCTTGCCCGCCTTCGTAGTGGTCATCTTCAAACTATGAAATTCATTGGGGGTGCTAAGAGATTTCAAACATGTACCAACTGTTCTGTTCAAGAGGCATCTCCTCTCCACATCCTTGAGTGCCTGGGACTTACCAGACAGGATTTGGCGGACGATCCTTTGCTGGTGTTAGATTTCCTTAGGGTGTACAACATCATGGACCTGGTCTAGCACCGCTGACCAACGGGGGCATGCAACAACAACAACTCTTGATGGACCCTCCAGGTCGTGCGGATTAGTTGAAACTGAAACTATGCTCTCGCTAACTAACACACATCAACACCAGGAACAACTAATCCGCGCAATCAAGATTGATCAGCTGTACGCTTCAGACCATGTATTGATTGAATACTAATGTTAATATATTCCTTCATTTTTCGTATGCATGTACCACATCTATAACAGTTTAAATTCTAGAAATTGTTTCTTTTCTGATATGGGCTTCTTTTCCTGCATTAGCAAATCGATTAATTCACGCCAAATCATATATATTAGTGGATTATGCTTATACACTGGAGGGATTCTAGCTAGTGTATGTAAGTATCGATTATGGGTACAATATGAATTTGGATGCTAAGTATGGAAACATCTCACGTATTGTTGCTTTTCTGACAGCTTCGGTCTTTACCGTACTATGGTAATAATTTATATGATAGGACTACACAAACTAAGCCGTTTTACTGGATCTTGTTTCTTTTAAATATGAATGTTATCATTAGTTATCATTCAACACAATAAATAAATAAAATCAGAATAAAACAAAAGAAAATTTTAATTAGATTAAAATAAAAAACTTCATTAGCTTCTGGATCCTACGACCAATGGAGGATTAACAGGTTTGGGAGCATATAGCAAAAGCTTATTTTAGGGGGGAGGGCTCCATTAGAGATGAACAGAATTACACAAAATATTTTTTATGTCGCTTTTGGTAACAGTTTAGGGGCACTGATGTTGTGGGGGTCTTCAGCAAAAAAATAGAGTAGGGCAATCTTTCTTCATTTTAAAAATATAATTTTCTGCATTAATACCCTCCCCCCTCTACCGCAAAACAGTGTGATTCAGATTTTTCTGTTAACAGTGAATTTGCCAAACCAACATAAAAAATCCTAATCAATTTGAAACCAAAAGGTTCTAAAATAGGAACTCTTTTAAAAACACTTTTTATTAAACCTGCAATCAATATACGTAATCATAATGTGTGTATGTTTGTTTTATTGTGTGAAAAAATCTATTTCGAAACCGTTAAAGAAATAAAAAATGTCGGAGTCAGTTTGACAAATGATAATAATAGTTTAGTCATAGTAAAAGAAACGAGAATATAAATATATTGTACAACATTAATGTCCAAAGCGTTATTTAGGCGTTGCTCATATTAATTAAAAGAGTACTGTAATTACGATGCCATGTAATGCAATCTTCTTTCAAGAGTCAGTTCTCAAGTCACTCTAAAAACCAAAACTCATTAGCTACTTACCCATCTACTGTGCTCGCATTAATGAATCGTAACATACTAAGTGTCCCCAAAGTATTTCGATTTCATATTTAACATCCAATTACATTACACTTTTTCCACTCACTGATACCTTTCCACACTTTCCCTAATTTCCTTCTTAACTTCCAACTTTTATGCCCGAAAAGAAGTTACTTTAAAAACTACTTGCGTATGTTTTCAGCATCTTCCTTTTCGCGGTGAAGGTATACAATCAATGCATCCAATAAGGTAAATTGTACCTAATGGATGTCCAAGTCATACAATCAATGCATCCAATAAGGCATATTGTTCCTTATGGATGTCCAAGGTATACAATCAATGCATCCAATAAGGCATATGTTGTACTTTATAGATGTCCAAGGCATACAATCAATGCATCCAATAACGCATATTGTACCTTATGGATGTCCAAATGAATTAAGCCTTATTTAGGCGCTGCTCAGATTAATTAAGAGAGTACTGTAATTACGATGCCATGCAATGCAATCTTCTTTCAAGAGTCAGTTCTCAAGTCACTCTAAAAACCAAAACTCATTAGCTACTTACCCATCTACTGTGTTCGCATTAATGAAACGTAACATACTAAGTGTCCCCAAAGTATTTCGATTTCATAATTAACATCCAATTACATTACACTTTTTCCACTCACTGATACCTTTCCACACTTTCTCTAATTTCCTTCTTAACTTCCAACTTTTATTCATTCCCAAAAGCCGTTACTTTAAAAACTACTTGCGTATGTTTTCCGCATCTTCCTTTTCGCGGTGATATTACCCCAACCACTATTACCCACTCTTGCTTGCCCTCTTCCCTCTAACCCCTTTTACAAAGTTTTACGACGGCAGTTCAATGGGGCATTTATATTACTCTCATTTCCTCTATTGACATTTTTTCCCTCCTCCAGCGTTATTATCGTTTGGCGTAGCCGGCTTATTTTCGCGCCAGACAAACAGCCATGACAGTGCTGTATTTTTTTCATTACGCGCCATGATATGGCGTTTGCCTTTTATCTGCCGGGCTCTCAGAAAGGATCGTTGCGTTGTGATTTTTCTTGTTCGCTCTGTGTTCAGTTATTGCTTTTCTTCTATTTTTCTCGTCGGTAGTGTATCCGCGGGAAATATTTTATTGTCTTTCCTCTTTGTAAGAAGTGTGAAAAAAATTTATATCTTTACTTGACTACAGATGGCTGTTTTTGTTGGGAATAGTGGCGACGGATGCTGGAAAAGTTTCGCTTCATAACCAAATCGATGACAATAAATGTTCAGAAGAGAAAGTTAAATGCTTTCGAATTTATTATTTACAGTCAAACTAATAAAATAATATATGTTTGTTGTTCTATATTCTATCACTTTTTTATTTTTCCAACATTATGTGCAACGGAAGAGATGATTGATGCTAAGGCAGGAGGCACTACAGAGTCTTTCAATGCTGCAAATCGTACTTTCTGCTATTGTTTACAATCGTGATATACTCGCAGAGTCGTATACAGTGAAGGACGGATTTACCATGCAGCAACTATGAGGGCTTGTAACATCCCGCTAAAAGCCGAAGCTTTAAAGCCTTGTATCTTTGCAAGCACCAAAATTCGTGTAAAAAATTAAATAAAATTGTTTTGCTGTACTCATTAAAGTTTTCGCATCCATCGTGAAGTTGCCAAAGACAAGGAACTTTATGATTAGTATCTGGATGAGTTATCTTTTTTAAGCCTGCTATCTTCAAAAGTTACATCTTACAATCTTAATTCAATTAATATGTAATGGTATGAACTGCGCCACAAGGGCCGTTGCAAACAAACATTACATAAAAAAAAAAAGCGGCCAAATTTTCGAGGCAAAAAAAAAGAGAAAAAAACCTAATAGCAGCTCTGATTATAATCGATTAGTTATTTAAAACGAAAAAAAAAGTATAAAAAATATGTATGGACGTTAAAAATTAAGTATTTGAATGTAATAAATAATTCATTAACCGTCGCTAAACTGCTAAATAAACAAATAAATAAATAAACAAATAAATAATAAACAAAAAAATAAAGAAAGAAAAATAATACTAGAAAGACCAATTTTAGAAGGCAGAAAAACACAAAAATACATCCTCTTGATTTCCAAAACGTCAAAATAAATACCAGTCTATATCGCACAATCAAGCTCTTAGTTCTGCAAGATTAAACACACCGAAGTAACATAGAAATCAAATTTTCCCGAATGGCAAAATAATCCTATTATATAATAATCCTGATGTCACTCCAAAAAAAGGATAAAAAAATAATACAGAAGCTAAAAATAAAGTATTTGAATGTAATAAATAATTCATAAACGGTCTCTAAATTGATAAATAAATGAAGACGTAAATAAACAAATAAGTACTAAACAATCAAATAAAAAAAAAGACTAGAATGACCAATTAGAAGGCAGAAAAAACATAAAAATACATCATCCATGCTTAATTTCCAAAACGTCAAAATAAATACCAGCCCATATCGCACAATCAAGTTCTTAGTTCTGCAAGATTAAACGCACCGTAGTAACATAATCAAATTTTCCCGAATGGCAAAACAATCCTATTATATAATAATCCTGATGTCACTCGAAAAAAAATATAAAAAAATGATATAAAAGTTAAAATAAAGTATTTGAATGCAATAAATAATTAATAAATAGTCGCTAAATTGATATATAAATAAATAAACAAATAAATAAGAAACAAATAAATAAACAAACAAAAGATAAACAAATAAATAAACAAATAAATAAAGAAAAATAACACTCGAACAACCAATTAGAAGGTAAAAAAAACATAAAAATACATCATCCATGCTTAATTTCAGAGACGTCAAAATAAATACCAGTCCATATCGCACAATCAAGCTCTTAGTTCTGCAAGATTAAACACACCGAAGTAACATAGAAATCAAATTTTCCCGAATGGCAAAACAATCCTATTATACAATAATCCTGATGTCACTCGGAAAAAAAAGTAACGAAGAACAGAAGCAGATGTAGAAGTAAAAGAAAAAGAAAAAAAAAAAAACTCGGAGAGAATGTAAGAGAAATAAACTCGACAGAAATGAGATTACACAAGCCGTATGCTCCTGTGTAGTCGAACTTGTGTATCTTAATTTAGTAGGATTAGTGTTGCTGGGATGGTAGAGGAAGAGCGGCAGGATCCCGCTGTTTAAATCTTTCCGGCTCATTCAGTGCGCCAGAGATCAAGTGTACGGAGGCGTTTCTCGCTTTTATTTATACAGAAAAGAAGCAGAGGGTTTGAGATTCTAATCAGAGACGGAGCCAGAGATAAAACAAATTGCGCTCCCACCATCTTGAGATACAGCTCTTTAAGCAGAAGCTAAACTCGCGGAGCTTAAATGAGATATGCCGGTCCTTGATGTTTTGCGAATTAAAAGAAACTAATAGACCTTTGAAAACATATGATGTTTTACTTCAGTTGTATATGTTTACAGCTTCTGCGCATTAAGCTTCTTTGATTTTCCTTCAATCACATCAATCAGTAGGATTTATATCATTTGAACATTCATAAAGGGTGTGTTTGACAGACATAAAACAAACTGAGCACCCAACGTCTTGATATACAGCTCTTTTAGCAGAAGCTAAACTCGTGGTGCTAAAATGAGATATGCCGAATTAAAATGAACTAATAGACTTCTAAAAACATGTTTCACTTCCGTTGTACATGTTTATAATATCTGTGCATTAGGCTCTTTTAATTTTCCTTCAACCATTAGGATTTATCTCATAGTGAACATTTATAAATACAAACCAGCTTGCTTGACATAAATGAAACTAACTGAGCCCCCAACGTCTAGAGATTTAGTAGTTTAAGTAGAAGCTTAACTCGTGAAGCTTAAAAGAGCTATGCCGGTCCTTGATATTTTACGAATTAAAAGAAATTAAATAGACCTTTTAAACAATCTAATGTTTTAGCAACCTATTTTTCTAGTTTCTATGCATTGGGTTTCTTCAATTTTCCTTTAATTATTTTCAGTCAGCAGTTGCTTATTTTATTTGAACATTTATAAAAGCGAATCGACCAGTTGGCATAGATAAAACAAGTTAGGCATTCCTCGACCCCCAAATATGATACGTACAGACACAAATCGCAGCATATGACACTTTAGGGTTGTCTTTTTCCAGTGTATTTTTTATCGTTGTGAGTCATTTTCTCCCAGGGGAAATCAGAAGTCCTTCTCCTCATGTTGTTGTGTCTCCTTTTCAATAAGACATAAGAATTGGGAGAGGATTAAGTGTAATCAGGAGGCAGAGTCATTTCTCAGCAGTGGGATACTCTAATCAATATCAAGCTATATTAGATAGAAAGATGACAAAAATAATGCTGAATTCACAGCAATTGCTACAAAGTTAGGGCCATGCTACACATCAGCGTAAAACGCGACCAAAACTGAAGGCAGAAACCGAAAATCCGGGTACTTTCCATAGGAACACCATTGAATCCATTTTACGCTTCTGCCTATTTTTTCTGCTTTACGTCGATGTGGAGCATGGCCCTTAATCGTATCCTTTCTGGACACAGTATGTATGCAAAATAATTTACACTACACGCCTTAGTACACCAATATCTTGCTTACTGCTAATATACCTCGAAAACAAAAAGTTGGGTCAAGACACGCATTTTCAACAGTAAGGCTTAAAGAAATGAAAAATATAGTGTAAAATTTCTCCTCGATGTGTGGACAAGAATATTATTACGAGTAAAAATTTAAGTTTAGACTTCTTTGGCTTTTTTTTTAATTCAAAAAATGTTGTGATTGTTATTAAAAGGTGTAAACATTCCGTTTCACTGATTTTCTGGCGAAAATTCCCCTAGGTGAATTCTTGAGCATCAAAGGATCTCGGTGCCAAATTTGGCAAAGATCCGAAGTAAACTGTGAATTTGGTTGAACCCCCTCCTTCTCCATAGAAGACGAAAAACTCTATGTGAGTTTCTCAGCATCAAAAAAACTCTGTGTGTAATTTGGCAAAGATCCGACGTAAACTGGATTTTTAAAGGAAATCTCGCCAAGGATGGTTGCACCCCCCGTAGAGCAGACGAAAATCCCTTAAGTGAATCCAAGAGAATCAAAGAATCTGTGCGCCAAATTTGGTACAGATCCGACGTAAATTGTAGATTTGTGTAAGAAACACACACAAACGTACAACCATTTTTTTATATTTAGATTAAAAAACACTTTCACACAACGGACTGTAATTTGTCAACTGCACATTGACGTCATTCGAAAAGGAAATTTTTCGCTGCTGATTGGCTATCCTTAGCAAATCTACTACGAGAAACACATTTTGTTGCAGCCTCAAAAGGCGTGAAATCACCATTCAGCTTGCATATATTATGATACACTTGCTTTCATAGACAACACAATAATCAATAGAAACAATTTTAGCGCGAAAATTCAGCTACTAATACACACTACACAAAACTAAAAAGTAACACAGGTGGCAAAAATGATAAATGCAGTTCAAAGTGCAGGGGGAGAGAATAAAACTTGAAAGGAGAGAATGGATAAGAAGGATGATCCTTCTACAAAAGGGGAGAAAAAAGAAAACCCAGGTGATAGCTAAAAATATATATAGTAGGGAGAAAAGGCAAAAAAAAAACTAATTTCTTGAAGAAAAGCAGAACTTTCCCACCGTTTGCGTTAAAGCTTGAAAATTCACAGAGTCTAAAAAGAATATTAATGTACTAGTATCTCTTTCAAAGGAAGAAGAAACAAAGGAAAAAAAATTTTGGCCTTAACCTCATTTTGTTTAGTGGCAGAAGAGGGTAATTTTATCTCCCGTGTTCTCTCCTTCGCATATCCCATGATGATAGAAACGGTTTATCAAAAAGTTTGCTAACTGGATGAGGTAGGAGAAGATAAATATTTCGTTTCCAAGCCAAGGCATAGGCAAAAATGCATGAATACTGAAAGCAGAATTATGACGTCATAGCCGTGGTTCATCACAGCCAATTTAGTAGTAATTTGAGAGAACACTAGACGAGATTTCTTTGATGCGATTAGGTAGAACGCGGGTGGTTTTCTTTTTGAATTACTCTTAAAGTAAGAAGGCATTGTATGAAGATCAAAGATAAAGTGCTAAAGTAAGATAAAAGTGCAACAAAACATTCATTAATGTAACGTTTAAGATGTACGTAGATCTTGACTAAAAGATAAATATATCGTTTCCAAGCCGAGGTACAAGCAAAAATGTATGCATACTGAAAGCGTAATTATGACGTAATAGTCATGGTTCATCACAGTCAATTTAGTATCTGTAAGAAACAATTTAAGAGAGCAGTAGACGAGATTTCTTAGATGCGATCAGATAGAACGCGGGAGGTTTTCTGTCTGAATTGATCTTAATCTCGAGGTAAGAAGGTGCGATATGTGCAGATCAAAGATAAAGAGCTAAAGTAAGATAAAAATGCAACAAAACAGTCATTAACGTAACGTTTAAGAACAACGTAGTTCTCAATTTGAAGATAAATTTTTGACAGAAGAAAAATATTTCGCTTCCAAGCCGAGGCATAACAAAAAATATGTGCGTACTGAAAGCAGAGTTATGACGTCACAGCCTATTTCGTACCCGTAAGAGGCAATTTAAGAGAACAGTAGACAAGCTTTCTTTAATGCGATTAGATAGAAAGCGGATGGTTTTCTTTTTGAATTTGATTTTAATCTCTAGGTAAGAAGGCATCATATGCAGATATAACATAAAGATCTATGGTAAGATAAAAATATAACAAAACACTCATTAACGTAACGTTTAACGGCTCTGCACTTCGTAATCAAAAGATAAATTTTTAATAGAAGATAAAACTTTCGTAGGCATAAACGAAAATGTATGCAAACTGAAAGCACAATTATTAAGTCACAGCCACGGTTCATCACACTCAATTCAGTATCCGTAAGAGGCAATTTAAGAGAGCAGTAGACAAGATTTCTTAGGTGCAATTACATAGAACGCGGTGGTTTTCCTCTTGAATGAATCTTAATCTTGAAGTAAGAAGACACCATATACAGATCAAAGATAAAGAGCTAAAGTAAGATTAAAATATAGCAAAACTTTCATTAACTTAACGTTTAAGAACAACGCAGTTCTCGATTAGACGATAAATTTTTGATAGAAGATAAATATTTCGTTTCCAATTCAAGACATAAGCAAAAATGTATGAATACTGAAGGCAAAATTATGACGTCACAACCGCGGTTTATCACAGTCTATTTAGTACCCTTATGAGGCAAATTTGAGAGAATAGAAGACAAGATTTCTTTAATGCGGTTAGATAAAACGCAGGGTGGTTTTTTTTTTTTAGTTTATCTTATAGAAGGCACCATATGCAAATCAAAGACAAGAAGCAATAAGATACAAATTTATCAAAACACTCATTACAGCCTTTCAAGCTAAATTTGAATCATACCAACCGGCGGTGCCCGATAAGAGGTCACGGGAGGCCACTGTGCTCTCCCGAAAATTTAACTATTCTGCAAATATAAAGACAACATTTTAACTAAAAAATTATACTGCTGCTTAATGTCTCTTTTTTTATAGATGCAGGTATGTATGTGTATACTCTGCATGCTCATATTTTACTTGTTGGGAAACTTCATAGTTTCATTCGGCAAATTAAAAATTAACCCCCCCCTCCCAAAAATTTAGATTCGGGCGTCACTGCAGCTAATTAACTTTCCACTACTTCAATCTTTTTTTACATAATTAAAAAACTAGCAGGCCCAGTAGTGCACTCACTCTCTTGCAGTTTCTTATTCATTTATTTATTCATTTGGTAATATTGAGCACGTCTCACTCTTGGGACGTTTAAAAGTACAAAGGGGGAGATTCCAAACATTTAAAAGTTTTAATTTTTCTGGTTTGAAGTTGTATTACTTTATTATAACAATTTATTTTGAATAACACTCTTGCTGTGGCTAAAAGTAATCCTAAATGATAGAATAACTTTCAATCAGGAGAATAACTCATTTTGAATAAATTTAATAATTATTATTTCTTAATTGAAGGGTTTGAAGGATGAAGGGGATATGTTACATTTTAAAAAATGAACACTCAGGACAATGGTAAGCAATGAATACAGGTAAGCAAATGAACTTTGGTAAATCAAAAAAGTAGATGTCATTAGACCAATTTCATACGCACACTAACGACAAAACGAGAAAACCAAAAATTTGCAACAACTGCAACAAGAAAACTTTGAACTTTAATTACTCGCAATTTCTGTTTTTGTCATGTAACCCCTTCATCTCTAATGCCCTTCAACTTAGGATAACTATACAATGCGTTGGGATTTTTTTTCTCCGGTTTGTACCAAAAAATACAACAAGACCAATGAGATACCAGTGCTGCTCAATTACATAAGAGAAATCGTGGCCCAAAGTTATCCTGAATCGCAATACCGTAGCGTTTAACAATTGCGCGATTCTTGATTAGTTCAAAAAATGCATGCGTGGAGAATCAAAGCAAAGAACATAATTATATTAAAACGTAGCTCAAGGCTAAGAGATCACGAAAATGTTGGGCGACTACCTTTCTAAACATATAAGGATCAAATTGAACTTGACAGGATATCAGTTTCAGCCAAATCCAATAAGGCAGAAAAAATGATGAAATACATCTTCTCAACTAATATCCTCGGTGCTCATGACAGCAAATATGAAGTTTTTAAGAAAACATTAATATATGGCATGCAATAACTACGCAAGAAAGAAAAAAATGTGAGCAAATATTAACTTTTGTGTAATCTTTTTCATCCTGCGTTCTCGGGGAAACGGAAAGAAAGATAAATTAATAAGAAATAAATAAACCAAAATAATTATTAATGCAGCAAAACTAGAATAAATTGAATAGTATGCTCTTGATGCAAAAAGAAAACTTTTCTACGTCTTTCAGTTTACTCCCAAAAACGTATCACAATTTTCACAACAGTTTTTTCTTTCTTCTTTCCTCTCTCTCTCACTTTTTTTTTATATAAAGGATACTTTTTAAAAGCTTGAGTTAACCAAATGTAATACTAAAAGCTGAGCCTTGCAAGATGATTTATTGCTTTAGTAATGATAATTTGATTTTTATAACTATGAAGGAAAATTGCACATCAGTTTTCCACCCGCCCTTTTCTCAAAAATTTCAGACATTCGTAGTCTTCTCCAATTCTCTGAAAAAACGTTCAACAAGTTTTCAATCAAGCATACTTTATCGTTTGGTTTGAATGATTTTATTTATGGTTAATGTTGATGGGACTTTTTCTTTTTCTTTTTTAGTATCTTGTGTAACGAAAGAGAAAAAACATGAATGCAATCAGATTTTATTTTACATTCTAAAAACTGATAAAACATTTTTGTCCATAGAAACTTATATGTTTGTATCGTGTAGCTAATACTCCGTTAGACGATACGTAAACTTAAACTTGTTGCTGCCACTTCTTCTGCTATGCTAATGAAAAGCAGCTACATCTCGGCGAAATAAGCAGAGTTTCTTTTATGCACTGAAATACCTTTATTCCACTAATAAAATTTAATTAAATAGATCACATTCTGTTAGTTTTATCTTTTTATAACTTCAAACTCTACTCACGCATATTATATTGTCTAGTTATTAAAAACAAACTATAGGCCATAGTAACGATGTTAATATAATACAAATAGAAAGTCCTACTGAGTATGAAAATTTAAAATATATTCAAAGGAGGATCTTAGGTGATAGTAAGAAAATACAAAAATGGCCATCCGTGAAGACAAAACGCAGCCTTATTTGGTAAAAAAAACGACACTTGATTTTCTGAATTTTTAAAAACACTTTTCAACGTGGATAGAATGGAGAGATGGATTTTAGTAAACGAAAAATATTATTTTGGAAAGTTTTTTCTAGAAAAGGAACACATAAAAAGCTTATTTTATCATAGGGGCCGACCACAAGTGATGTCACCCTTTGAAAGGGGATCCTGAAATTGTAACATTTTGCGACGACGAGGGGCAGTGAGGGGCTAACAAGGTGACATCACGAGTCTTTTTATAATAACATGCTTATGAAAAACTGCGTGACATGCGATAAGGGGAAAGGAGGAGGAAGGGAGAAGTTTGACACTTTGTGATAAAAAGGGGGGGGGGAGGTCAAATATGTTGAGAAAACGTGTGACATCATTTACGGCCAGCCCCTTACTAAATTATTTGATAGGAAGTTTTAACTTTGGTTTTTACAGAAACGGGTCGTAGAAATATTAGACGATTGAACTAATAATTTTCTAATGGAATGTGCTTACCACCACTTTTTATTTCAGTGTCCCCTGTACCTAATAAAACACATGGTTTTACCGGTTGGATAGAGCCCTGAAGAGCACTCTGTTCTTTTGATCCAGATCAGATGTCGAGAAAACCTCTGGTTCAGTACCCCCGGAGGCATTGATTCACTTAGAGGACTTTGTGCCAACGAGCATTTTTAACGTCCCCCGGTCACCATTGATGAAGACAGTGGATCTTTGATCAGCTAGGATCGAACCCGGGACCCTATGGTTACAAGTCCGACGCCTTACCGATTTGGTCAACCATGGCACCCTGTGCCGTGGTGGTCTGATCCATCAACTGATTTATTCAAAAATATAATTAGTCATTGTTACCATCAAGCATCAACTGATTTATCCCAATGGATTTTTTTATATGCATATTTATACAAAAAATATATGCGTTATGTACATATTTACAATGTTACAAAGCAAACCCGGCTCCAGTCGGTGGATGTTCAAGATACAGAAAATCAACAACGTCCATGTCGTATGATTATTCGGCATGGAAAAAATCCCTCGATTACTCGTTTAGCACGGAGTATCTCTTGGCAAAATAAATTCCTAGTGCAGTTTCGCATCGAATAGAGACCAGGTTCCGCCATCTAGTGAGGAAACTGGTCGTCAAAATTTTCGTGACACTGGCATTCCGCCGATAGTGGTGCCAAATGAGAGAATGGGTGTCAGTCTCGAGGAATACACTAGGTCTACAAACGGTTGTGAGCCAAATGCGCCCCGTATGAAACAAACAATCTTGCAACAAACCCTTTCAAAAAAATACCGGGAACGGACACTTGTGTGGCGGGGTCTCTTGTTCACACAGAAAACACATCACAAACCAAATAGAAAACACTTAGTCCATCCGATATGGTAAGAAGCAATCGATACAGCTCCCCGCACAACTGAAAAAAGGGAAGTACAATGTGTGTATACTGCCTGCTTCAATTGGACCTCATAGGGACTCGGTCGAGCTGAAGAAAAACCATTAAGATCTCCAATAGAATACGAATTTCTTTATCATTGCCAGGAAGCTCTTCCCCTTTACAAAGTACGTCACAAAAACTGATGATAAACGACTTGATATCTCGCTTACTATAGTCCACACTTTGCAGAGGAAAGAGTAATAAGCACAAATTCTTCATTTCTTTGTTCGTTTTGACAGCGTTGCATATTTTTGGGGATAAAACTGCGGCGAAATTGCGTTTGTTAGATATTTTAAAGCGAAACAAGCGTTAGGAAGATCGCTTCATTTTCTGTGTTTCATTCATGGCCTTATATGAGAGATACCGAATCAGTTTTGACATCATATTGCTTTCCGTATAGTTGCAAATGCTTAGTATTTTTTTTCCATAAATGTAGAAAAACTCGTATGAAGAGAACTCTTGAAAGCTTAAGAAATCAAAATTACAGAAACAACATTACAGTGTAACCAGAAATAAACATAAAATAAAGGACTGAAGTAAAAAATGAAGTAATAAATGAAATTATTTGCAAGATATCAACAGTACACTACACGTACTATAAATTAGTAAATGAAATTTCAGATTACACTGGCATAAACAAGTTGACTGAAACCTTTACTTAAAATCATATATCATTAATTTTAGATTGCAGAATTGGAGTTGAAAGTCATAATTTTTAGTTAGAAGTTAGCATGTAAATAGTATTCGGTCAATATTTTAATATAAATAAGATTTTAGGACAGTGCATTAAAAATTTATATGCAACAGTTTGCTATTAGAAAAAGTTATTCTTACTAATTTTTTCAATTTAAAATGTACACCTACATGAGTGTAATTAACGATATATATAAACAGCATACGTACCATATTTCACATTTAAACCATTTACATTTCATACACACAGTGATAAAAAATTAAACAATTAACACTCCATTTAAGGGTACTGAAATCAATTTTCTAAATTCAGATAGGAAAGTGCAATTACACTACTAACAACGAAAAAAGTCTTAAAGTAAATGTATCTATACATAATTTCATGCCACACTTAATTTAGATTTGAAAATCATAATGAAGAATTATTATTGGCATATGTTTCAAAAGGAATGTATCAACATTTTGTACCCAAAATACGACTACGTTTTGATAAGTCTTTAATAACGAATAATTATAGTCTTTAATAACGAATAATTATAAATATTAAAAATTATGCTTTTACAGATTTTACCCCTCGTCTTTTAAAATACTATTAAACCACCAAGTACTCGGTACTTAGTTATTCAATCAAATCATAACTTCACCCATTTTTAAATTTCATGATTTGCAAAGTCAAAGCGTTAGAAATCGTGTTGAAAAAACTAAATTGGAATAGAGAAAATGATAAATCACTTAACGCTGTTTCAACAAATCATTTCATTGCCAGATTCGTCCCATTCTCCGATCATTTTCTCGACTGATATGCTTCTCAAAAAGACATCATATCCACCAATGCGTTTCATCAGTAAGTCGTTTAGAGGATTGATATATTTTTGAAAGATAGATTTGGCAAGTAATGGGCAACATCAATAAGCGATTACAACCCGCACTTCGTACAGATTTTGTCGTCCATCTTTCATCGACATGGATTTTAAGCACTACAGAACTCTATGAATGTGACATGAGTTTTGTCAGAGCATAATTTGCGTGATTAGAACATTTTTGCAACGAATTATTCACAACTTGATGCATTCTTTCAACAGTTTTTCTCCTGATGGATGTACCAACCTCCCAGTATGACTAAATCAAAATCTGCACTTAATTTAAAAAAAAAAACTATTAATCAACGAAAGAACAAAGGTGCAAAATCTACATCATAAAAAATGACATGATAACTGAGATAAAAGCTCATAAAATGCACCTGCAGATGAAATCAATAACCGCTGTAAACACATTCTATAAATATTTTGGATGCACAGATTCTATCAAGGTTTTGTACCAAAGCGACTGCTTTTAAGATGTTGACTGATGCCAAGCTTCGAGATAACTCGTAGAAGTCGTGTGAGCTTAGGCTGATTGAGTCCACTTTGAGTTAACTCGTAGTTCATGGATTTGCTGTTTTCATAGATATGTGTCAAACTCAGACATAGGTAGAGCTACTTGGCTTCGTTAAGATACCATGCAATTTACACTACAAATACATTATGGCTTTATCTCAGCAATAGTTTACGAATTTTTTCGTAGCTCGGAAGTCAACGTGTTAAGGGGCCGATAATCTAAACTACTATGTGAAAAAACTCCTTGATAGTTACAATAATTTTAGAGCAGTGCAATTTTTCAAATCGACATCAAACCGACAATGCGGGAAATTTGTTTTCATACACTTATTTCACACATTTTTTTTTTATTTATTTAAAAAAAGGGAAGGAAGAAAAAAAACATAGTAGCCGATACATTAAACTAAATGTTTGATTAAACATCAGTTTTTAATATGGAAAAGTTTTTAAACATACCTGGTGGTAGACAGGGGTTTGGTAGTGGTGGTGGTGGATCCTGGTCTTCGTATGGTATGCAGTACATGTCCTCCTCTTCTTCAGGTGCTGTCGCTTTGAACTGAGAAGCATCGTCCACTGGAGCCATGTACAATGGATCGTTATCTTCTTGTTCTTTCAGCGCGTCTATTTCAGCTCGCAAATCAGCTGGTTCGCTGTAATTTTCGAAAACAACAAGCTGGAAAGAAAATTGAGCGTAAGAACCGGAGAAAACAAATATTGTTTATTTGATGCGTTTCATTTCAAAACCAGCTGAATCCACTTTTTTAAATCTTACAAGAAAGGCAAAAAGTATACACTGATTAACCAATATTTCAAAGAAAACCGGATTTTGACAAAAGTTATCGACCTAAATGAGCTGGATGTGTTCCAAATCGCGTAGTAGCGTAATAGTATCCACCAAGAAGGCTATTTAGTTTTGCAAACTCATGGAAGGAGCTGATTTTTATACTAAACGCTAAAGTTGTCACTTTTGATGACTGCTACTAAGAAAAAGAAGAACCCTTGAAAGATCAGTCGTTACAATAGATTCATTACACCGCCAGCTCGGTCGTACTATCCAGGTTCCGTCCTCATTAAGATACGTAAATTTGTATCAAGTAGTAACCGTGCAGGGGCCAGAAATCATCTTATAGAAGCCAAGAGTGTTAAACAAACTGGTAACTAACACATTAAAAAAATATTTGATTTTCGACTGAGAGAGATTTGAAATGCGCGATCGGATTCTTGACCATCTACTACAGTACAAAAGCTCAACTAGTTTAGAAACTTTCACCTTATTAAATGCTCAGATAGGTCGTATTTCATTACAACTCGATTTTTACGACAACAGTTAAACAAAATTGCAGTTTATTAACGGAGATTGCAGGGATTATTTTCATTGAGTTTTCATTTGTGAGAACAGCAAATTACATAGAAAGATGGAGACAGCGATATTTCCTCCTCAAAGTCCGAAGTTCAATATTGCATTACGGAATAAACAACAAACTTTTGCTTCTTATATTAATGACATATTTTTAAAACTCCGTCACCAATTAGAAAAATTAAATGAAAACACGAATTTAATTACTTAAGTAGCTTAATCAAAATTCCGAAATGCCAATTCCGAACAATTCATTACGGAGCCACCATCACAATGCAATCAACTTTGCGCAGCATTTCCAATCGGAAAAGTTTTCCACCAAGAAATTAATTACTCCATCATCAGATAAAGCTCTTCCACTTCCCATATCAGATGAGGCTCGCAGCATTGAATTGCAAAAGAATGGAATCTTCGGAACCTTTCCCGTCTGCTGAGTGCAGGGAGGCGAGCTCAGAGGTTAATTATTCAAATTAATTGCCCAATTCGCTAAACACCGAAGACAAGCTTACAACGCATCCTCATCAATATAACTAAGCCTAAAGAGCAATTGATGACGGCACGGGAAGATTTCTTCTTGGTTGCTGACAAATTTTGGAACTGAAATCCATCGAAGATAAACCGAAGATAAAGGATTAAACAAGTTAAGATAAAGAATATTAAAAATGCTAATTTTACTAATTTTGGATGTTCTGTGTTTTCATGAAGATAATGAGATACACTTTTAATTCAAGAATGAGAGATTCATTTTTAATCACCAATACAGTAATAATGGATAGATCAATCAAAACCATACTAAGACTTGAAATATGTTTGTTTCTTATTTTAATGCTTTATAAAGAACGTGAACTCGAATTCTATGTGATGCAATTAGAGTTTGAAAATTTAAAGAAACAATCTGAAATTACAATTTTTTGACTCACTAACGTACATATCTCATGTGCACATGCATTACGGAATCAAATACCATAACAGAGATTTAAACCAAAACTTCGGTGAAATAAAACATCTTCTGAAGAGGTTACGCATCGGGTGCGACACCTCTGAAAACGTGCAAAAAAGAAAACACTTCTATTAAAGCGCTTTAAGTTAAAAACGTAAGACAGCAAATTTTCCTGCAAGCCTTTTATATATTACAATAGAACAGATAAATAAAAAAGGACTAAAAAACAAGACGATATACAAGCTTACGACGAACATATAAAAACAAGATACATAATAATACGTTATTTATGGCAAGCAAAATAGAACGAAATTATGGAGAGATCACCTCAAAACATAAATTTACCCCAACCCACCAGTAAAAACATCAACCTTCCTCTCAACTACGACCATAAAGTCTAAGGGAAAACACCAAGTCCCTTCGGTTATGATTTTTTCAACCCCATTTTTCAGGTACTTCAGAAACTGAACTTCCAAGAAATGAAGGTCATATTTTTAAGAACGTCCACACGAGGAGGGAAAAGGGGGGGGGGGTATATCTTCAGGGTCGGTGAAAATCCTCCCAGACTTGCACACGAGGTCGATACATATCTGGGGAATCCAGATAGATAGGCAGAAGACATGAGCAGCATGCATAAGAGAAAACAGGACCGAGAGTTGTCCATTTGAGGGTGGAGAAAAATCCAGGGATTTTCGCCCTCCGATGTGAAACCAGATAGGATTCCCCTCAAGGGGGGTGCAAATAAATTGAAGTCAGGTTCAAGTCGCAGGAAATGTTGCAGTCGCAAGCACCTCGGAGTGTGAAATCGTAGTATCAGCTTGTATTTATGGCGGTGCTGCGAGATACACGTGGTGTTGGATCCGAATTGGGCGGGTAAACAACGTGGATAAATCAATAGAGGACTAACATTTGGAGAATCCAGTATATCTCCGGCAGGATTGTGAGGTGATACCATGAAAACAGATTCCGGTGTAGGATAAAAGAGAAAGAAAGCAATAGCCGGCAGCAAGGAATAAAGAAAGAAGGCAAGGTGTGCTGAAGTTTGTTCTGTCGTTAAATTTGAACAAGAAGTTTGAATTCAGAAACAAAACAATTGGGCTCCCAAGCTTCAGAAACAATAAAAACGAAAAGTTTTGTTTGCAGAAAAAAGGGAAGCAATGTTAAAAAATGAAATTGAACTTCATTTCTTCTGTGCTCTCGTTAGACTTCTCATATCCATCACTATTCACGATGGAGCAAACTAAAATACAAACTAAAGTTTAAATGATTTTCTTTAATAAAAATGCTATAGAACTGAAAATCTCCCGTTTTAGCTTACGAAGGCAAATTGAAAGGAAAACAATAACTATAAAAATAATGATAAACAAGCGTTGCTCTGAAGCTCACATATTTGTGCAACGATTAAGCAAATCCTAGTTACCCTTAAACATAGGTTAAACTAAGTATCAATACTTATTGCAAAAAATTATTAGTTAAAATAATTTTAATACATTTTCATCCAGGGTTACACATTATGCTGTTTAAATTATTAGTTTACTTTTAAAATTTATAATTAATTTAATATCACTTTAACATGCACGGCTGAAATCTTTTAAAAGTAAAATTACATCGTTTTGCCTAAAAAGTTTACTGAACTTTATTAGAAGCTCTTAAGGAATATGGTCAATGAGTTTTATATATTATACGCGAAATGAAGCGGAAGCAGAAGGTTAAGAAATAAATTAATATTTTAACCGCATCAAAAAATAAAATTATTTTACGTTTTCAATCCCGTTAAATGTTTGAATGATACAATTACAGCAGACGCTGGTTAATTGAATCAGCTGCTTTAATATATCAAATGGAAAAAAACAAGCCAAAATCCTGTTTTATTGAGTTAGCCGCTTTTTTGAATCACAAACTCTTTAGAACAAACGTGATTCATATAAGCGACGGCCGCTGTATAAATTATGTAAAATCTAAACGTTTTTAGGAATACAGAAAACAATGATTAAGACTTCAGGAAAGAAACTTACACATAAAAAAATAAAGTTAACTGAAAATTATACTATGATTTAATCACAAGCGTCAGCTGCGGTAAAAAGTTGAAAAAATCTGAAATTAAGTGGAGGGGGGGGGGGGGCACTTTAGAAACGTAGTAGGCAAAGAACTTGACAAAAAAATATTTAAAAAAAAAGTTGCACACAGCAACGCTCGAAGTTTTCAAGAGTAACGTTAAACTTCAAGACAAGTTATAAGAAAATAAACATTACTTGAAACTGAGAGAGGCTCATAAAGTGTCTTTTTAAAGAATTAAAGTGCCTATTAAAAACTTCAAATAAACGTACATTTCAAATTTATCTACAAGGCAGCTACATATTAAGTTATAATGCAAAGTTTTTGCTACCACTTCGGTAATTTCATAGAACTCTTCTTTCAATCAAAATGAAATTTTAACATAAGAAAAACCTATAACTACTTTCTATACTACACTGGTGTGTGGATAGGGGGGGGGGGAATCTTACAGCAGTTGAGCAATATTAGAAGTACCAATTTAAAGAAAAAAACTTTCACATTGAAAAGTCACGCAATCGAAGATAAGAACATCCTGTTCCGAAGACCAACATAAAGTACCTGGATCCAACTTCTCTTGAAAAGAATTTCATTTAGCCAATGTACGCGCACATTTCGAATTATAGAAATAGGTGGAGGGATTCCCGAGGAACTTCTCAAATTTCTCGAGAGCTCTCCTCTCTCTCAATCTGGGAGGCAGCGAAAAAACAGGATTAGATTCGAAGGGGAAAAGCTCATCATCTCTGGAAAAGTTTAATACGGCTCAACAGTTTCCGACACAGGAAAGTTTCTCTTTTCCTCCCCGAAATCACGTTTGGAAGCTGTGCCTCTCTCTTTCTCTCTTTCCAACGTGAGATCTTCCGACTGGAAGCAATGCACCGTAATCTGATATAATGGTGAGTGATTACCGAACTTCCCCGGGCCCGAAAAGAGAATGCTGATATTATTTCAGCACACACCACAGGACTGGATATCGTTATCTTTAAAAAGAAAATGGATCCCACCAGGTGAAACTGCTCGAGATAAAGTCTTTTCAATTCGATCTGAGGCCATCTTACAAATGGGCTTTGTGGAGGGACAAAAAACATAGTTATGTAGCGTATTTCATACCTCAGATTAGACAAAACTGGATAGAAAGGGATTATTACTGTAATCGAAAGATCTGCAATGGGTGGAATCAAATGCATGAAAGGAGTTCTTTCCAGTTAGAAGAATGTTGCTCAATATTCAAAAAAAAAAAAAAAAAGATGAGCCATAATACGAAATCAGAATTGTACATTTTGTACCTCTACTGCAAGAGGGTCCTAACTCAGAAAATGAATATGAAAGAAACTTATAATACAATATGTTTTGCTGAATCTGAGTTCTTCGTGAGTTATGCATCGGTATTTGCATTACTTTTTAATTTATTACAAATAATTTCAAACTTCAGTAAAATCAAAATGATTATTCACTGAAAGATCATTAACTAAATCAGACCTATGCACCTGAGCAACTGATTTGTTTGCTCAGAAAAAAAAGAAAGAAAATAATATTGGAAATAAAGCAAACTTTTCGAATGCACATAAATTTGAAACGTCATATAAACTACATGACTGGATCATAACAACTTTAAAAGCTGTCTTCAACTGCGGTAGCCCTAGCTGACCGAAAATTCCAAGTCCTTAAATACAGCATAAAACTTTCCAGGCAGCAAAGTAATATTCCGACCAAATCACGTATATGCACTCTTCCACGTTTGAGTGGGCCCATAACCATTTTGTGCATGAATTTTAAACTCAAACAGGCAGTTTCGGCAAATATAATCTTAAGTGCAAACGTGAACTTCCTGTAAGGACGGTAGCCCCTCGGCCATTTGCGCAAACGAGCGATCGGGGAGGGGGGAAAGGGAAGGGTCAATGACAAGTATAACGGGCAGTAAGCAAATATGGATCACATATTTGTGCAGAACTCGAAGATTTCGATGTTGGCAAAATCGAGCGTGGCCATCAAGTTCCAAGATCACGTGGGGCTAATATTACCTAAACTTTTGACATTACTTGGTTAGATATTTCTCGAAGACACTCATAAAGGTACTGGGAGAAGAAATATTACTAATCCTCAAAGGGAAAATGCCATTAAAAGTCGTATTTCTTTGAAGAAGCATTAAGGTTCAGGGAAAGATGGGGAGGCTTAAGACATCTTCTTGTTAAAATATTTCTTTATGCTTCATATTTTTGGAATATGAATTATTTGTGCTGTGAGCAAAATATGAGTTCGTGTGAATAACACATTAACGTATTGATCAAAACTAATTTTTTAAACAGCTTTTTGTTTGATAATAGAAATTTTATAATAGACTTTTTTATGATTCTTTTAAATCTTTTAAATACGTAATGGTCAGCTATAAAAAGTAACATAAGCCATCACATAAACTGAAAATAGTTTTAGAAAGAAATAGTTCATGAATAGCACATACACATACACACACACACACACACACACACACACACACACACACACACACACACACACACACACACACACACACACACACACACACACACACACACACACAGGGCCGTCGCTAGCTGAAATATCTGGGGGGGTGTTGAGAATTTGGCGGCCCTGGGCTCATCATATAGGCAGGGGCGGCCCTAGCAGTTTTGCCGCCCTGGACAAAAATTCAAAATGCCGCCCTTGTCCCCGATTAAAGTTTGAAAAGAAAAAACTGCTGATAAATACGAGCCAATAAATAAATTTTGTGAATATAAAACAACGTGACGAAGTAAACTCCTATATTCATAGTAGGATTTGACCGAATTTGACCCTACGCTGTTTTAAACATGGGACTCCTTTTGTAGTCCGTAAAACTTTACGATACAGAACCTCATGTTTCTTTTTCTCTCTTTGCTGGCTTTTCTCTTTTTCTTTTGTGTATGTGTGTATGTTTTTTTTGAAGATGGATGGGCATGAAGAAAATGATGCAATGATCACTTTAAATTGAGTATAAAATATGTGTAACTTCAGGGGGTTCGGGGGTTTCTCCCCCGAGAAAATTTTTCAAAAAAAAAGATCTAAAATTTAGCATTTTGAGGCCTTATGAGGAGTAATCAAGACTACAAAAATGTCCGGAGAAAAATATGCAAACAAAAACTTTTTAAAAATTTTACCTTCTTTTGCAAATTAAAATCAATCAAAATAGAAATTGCTCTTGCTTGTGATTCTGCAAGTCGTTGACATTAATCGACAGAGAAAAGAGCTTGGGAGGGGAAAAGAAAACACACCGTCTCTTGCTCACATCGGCTTTCGGTATATAACTAATGTTTGATCATCTCTCCAACCCACCGACTAACACAACACTGTACTAAATGTAACATGATTAATCGGGAAAAAATGCATTAAATAATTTGAAAGAAATGGTGTAAAGACTTAGAAATCAGGAGAGTAACATCCCAGGAATTCGGAAAATTAATGGTTCATTTCATACACTTGATAAGAAATAAAGTTGTAGCACTTTTCAGGGAGTTTTAAAGACATTAATTTTCAAATACTATAGAAAAAATGTATGTTAGGTCCTTTCCAGCCGCTCTTGTCAGTATAGATACATCTTGATACATCAATTTGTTGTTATCTTTCAATTATCAAGAGTTCAGAGGTGTCAGTTGCGAAAAGTAGTTTTGATTCAAGATAATATTTCTTTCTGAGTAGGAGGATATTTTAAAAACTGATTTGGAAATGTTAAAAAATATTTGATCTTTCATAAAAACTGAAATTTTAATTGATGTTTGGCACTATAATTGAGAAAATACTGATCACAATAGATGAGCCCCTTTAATTTTCAAAAACCCAGCAAAAAAATAATGTGCTGAAAAGCTTTTAATAATCTGCAGCAAATTTAACCACATTTGGAACAAACTTCAAAAAACTTGCAGAATATTCAGAGAAAACTAAAAGAAAAAAAAAAAAACATTTTGTTGATTTTCTGCGGATTATATTGAAGATAAAATGCAGATATTTTTTTTTCTTTCTTCTACAATTGTTCAGAAACTTTTTAAAAAAACTTCAAAAAAAAATTTTTTTTTCTCATTTTCTGCAGATTATTTTGAGCTGGGAAATTCTAAGGGGTTCCCAGAACCTATAAGCTGACGAATTCTGTGCTATATCAAGCGCATTTATATGCCGTGATTTCCATCAGTCAATATAATTTCCTAATATTTTATCCCGTGTGTCTCGATGAGAGAACACTGTAGTCTCCTAAAAACATTTTTTATTCAGCAAATTTTCACTGATGATTTGGATTCGGCAGAAATTATCGCTTCATTTGGTGAGATGAGAATTTTTCTCCTTCCAAAAAACTATGTTCGGGGCTCCACCTGAGTATCTTTGGCTCCACTGTCTCCTATCAACAATTTCGAAATCTATACATGCTTAAAAAAACTGTCAAATATATTTTTTTTCTTATGTCTCCGTTGATATTATAGTTTCTCAAGATTCGTTTATTTTAATAAGCAGTGTTGCAATAGCCAAAAATGATGTGTTGTGTTGAAGTGGATACCTTTAAATGCCACACTTAAATATCCCTACATTCATACTTTTCAAGATTCCAAGTTTCAAAAAGAATAATATTTTTTAAATAGTTTTATACATTTTCTTTTCTTAAACGAAAATTTATTTTAGGTGTTCGAACCAAAATGCCGCCCTTAAGATTTACCGCCCCGGACAGGGGTGCGGAATGGTTGCCGCTAGGGCTGCCCTTGCATATAGGGAGGGTGAGGGAGATAGCTACCCCCGAGCTTTGAAATCTAATATTTTTTACAAAGGTGGAAGGTGGACGCAATTTTTTTTTTTTTTTTCCTACAAAATTAGCATTTAGTATACCCCCTCCTCCCACACACATGGAAAAATTCAAAATGACAAGCCTGAGTGGCTACAAACAGCTTTTGAGTTTTTGAGCACATGCTTAAAACTTTAAATTAATATGCAGAACGATTTATACAAACACCATATAAATGTTAAATGTCAAAAAATATTAATAAACAATAAATAATAATAGTAAGCATTTATTTGTTAAAGTCTTACCCTTTGGCAATGCCGGGCATATTCTAAACGATTCATGAGGTTCCTTTTTCTTCTTCCCGTGTTTTGCGGTGATTGTCCCTTGAATATTCATGCTATTAAGTTTTGTGGGAAACGCAGATAAAGTTCAACTGCTTTAAAATGTTCTGGATATGCAGATCCAATTAATTACCATTAAAAAAAATTCCCGATAAATATGAGTATTTTTCTTTTTTTTCTCCTTCCTTTTTTTCTTTTTTTTAAATTGCAAGTTGAAAATCCAGTTTGTTCAACAAAAAAGTAACAAAAAAAAAAAAAAAAAAACTTGAAAAGAGACAAAATTTTTTATCCGCTCCTTAGTTTTTTAAAAATGCATTTCACAAATTTTATTGGTAAAAAAATTATAATTTAAAATTGACAGCGACTGTGCTTCAATGCAGCCCATTTGCTTGCTAAACTCTTTAAATTTATGGCGTCCGTAATATCTTTCTCACATGCCAGCAGTACTAGAGAGTCTAAACGCTGGTTTCCCATTGTACTCCTCAAAACATTTTTGATGAATTTCAGTTTACTGAAGGTTCTTTCATTGGTAGCAACTTTCATTGTTACCGGAGAAGTAAATCCAAGCCGACACGCGCGGTAAAAAAGTTCGTTCGGTCCCAACACAAAGTGAAAAGTGATAAATTTTCTTTTTAATTATCGTCAGTTTAAACATTGCACTATCTTTCGATAATGGTATTTTGTGTAATTTTCTTTAATTTAAATTCATTTAAAATATAAAATTTGGCGGCTTCTGCATATTATCTTTTTTTTCCTTTTAATTATTGCATCGATCATTTATTTTAATTTATTTAATCTATAAAATTTGGCGGCCCTCAGCATGTATTTTTTTTTTCATATTGCATCGATCTTGTTGAATTATGTATATATAATTTGATTTATGTTTTATTAATTTAACTAATTTTAGTTAGAGAGGTTCACGTACCTTTTAATGTTCTCGCACATATTTATACAGTACTTTTTTTTTCCAAACTGGGCAGGGCGACCTATAGTTTTCCGTTTACATGACCCCATGAACGAGAAAATTTCGAATTTTTCGCAACGAATATTGCTGTGAAGGAATCTTAACTATTTTTCGCGGCCCCAATTATGTATTTTTGATAAGTAATAATTGGGGCCGCGGAAAATACAGGACATTTTTAGAAATTAAGGTTTACTGATATTCTTAATAATGTTAAATTATTCCGCTTCTCTTTTAAATTTCCTTTAAAGTCCTGAAACATTTGTCTAAAATTTCATTTTAATGATAAAATAAAATCGGCGGCCCCTTTCTTCAGAAAAGGGGGGGGGGGGTGTAGCACCCCCCCACACCCCCCCTTACCGACGGCCCTGCACACACACACACACATTATGCACAAACTGACTTTGAAAAGTTCCAATTATTATTTAGCACTAAAGCATAAATTTAATTAAATAAATAAAACTCGTAAACTTTTTCTTTTTTTCCTAGTACATCAAGTTCCTAGTAAATCCGGACAATAGAAATCACTTGTATTGATCATATCAAAAAGGCACGTCACTTATAATTGCAATCGATACTACTATGCTCAAGAGCTGCTCGAAATACGAAAATTCTTTTCTCCATACATTGAAGTTATGAGGCATTGAAGTTATGTTGTGAAGCACTTATTTTCTTACTTGGTTTTTATTAGTTACAATTTATGAAACTTTAGTTAACTATTAACAGAAGCTTGCTCCTAAAAGTTTACAAAACAACATTAGCAGTCACAACATCAATTCAATTAGAAGACTAATCACTTGGATATTTCAGTCTCTCATCTACTGTTTCCGCACTCAAGTGAGGAACAAGAAATTATTACATATTCTTACATTTGTTAGACTTTCCAATTTTCTAAATTTAAAGCTTGCAATGACATTAGCAGTCCCAGCTAAAGTTTCAATAGAAGACAGGCCTGTCATTTCGGGGTTCAGTGAGGGGGATCAATTGCCCCCCCCCTGACTTTTGTAAATCAATGTATTTACTTGTAAGTAGGCGTGGTTTTTTGACATTTTTTGACAAATTTACATTGTGTATACACCCTTTACCCCCCCCCCCTGGAAAAAAATCGAAATGACGGTCCTGATAGAAGACATAATCAGTTAGAAACTTCACTCATTTCTACTTTATCTTCACTCAAGAAAGTCAATGAAAATGATTAGATTCTAAAATCTGCTAGGCTTTCAAAAGTCTCAAATCAAAAGTTTGCCTAATAACATTAGCACAATCCCAACATCAAATTTCAATAGAAGACTAATCAGTTAGATACTTCCACCATTTCCACGTTTTCTTCACTCAAGAGAGGCAATGGAAATGATTAGATTCCGACATCTGCTAGACTTTCAAATGTCCCAAATCTAAAGTTCGCAAAATAACATTAGAAGTCACAATAACTCTTAAAAGACTAATCAGTTAGATACTTTTATCATTTCCACTTTTTCTTCTCTCGAGAGGGGAACTGGAAATGATTAGATTCCAACATCTGCTTGACTTTCAAATGCCCCAAATACAAAGTTTGTAAAATTTCATTGGCAGTCAAATTTCAATAAAAGACCAATCAATCAGATACATTTGCCATTTCCACTTTTTCTGCACTAAAGTGAGGCATTGGAAATCAGTAGATTTTGGCACCTTCAAATGTCTCAAATCTAAAGTTTACAAAATAATATTAGCAGTCCTAATAACTCTTAGAAGACTAATCAGTTACATACTTCTATCATTTCCACTTTTTTTTTTTTTCACTCAAGTGAGACATTGGAAATTAGCAGATTCTGGCACATTCAAATGTCTCAAATCTACAGTTGCAAAACAACATTATCAATCCCAATAACTTTTAGAAGACTAATCAGTTAGATACTTCTAGCATTGCCACTTTGTTTTCACTCAAGTGAGACATTGAAAATGAGCAGATTCGGGCACCTTCAAATGTCTCAAATCTAGAGTTACAAAACAACATTAGCAGTCCCAATAACTTTTAGAAGACTAATCAGTTAGATACTTCTATCATTTCCACTTTTTCTTCTCTCGAAAGGGGAACTGGAAATGATTAGATTCTGACATCTGCTAGACTTTCAAATGTCCTAAATCTAATTCTGGTGACAGTGTCCGGAAATACGCTCTCTATGGAAATATTCGATCTCACCGGAAACTCAGGAATGGAAATGTATAGATAACAGGGACCCAAATGGAACGATCAATAATTGAGAAGACAAACGTTTTCCGCAACAAGAGCCAACAGAAATGGAAGAGGTCAAGAAAAGTCCTCCAGCCATGCTTCTGACCGCAGTTCTGGAAAAGCTCGAACTGTCAGAAGCTGTACAGGCCCTACAACAAAAGGCGCTCGCTGAAAGCCGGATAGAGCTTATCCTGTCAATAGAAGGCCATCTGGACAGCATCTCTTCCAGATATGTCACTTTCAGCGCCCGCTGCTGACAATCTGAAAGGGATGGGGGGGGGGGGGTGCAGATATATTAAGAAAAAAGTTTTCAGGCTCCTTCTGTGCCCACCTCTCTCTCTCTCTCTCTCTCTCTGCCGCTTTGAAAAAGAGTGGTGCAGAAAGAAAAATGACGAAAAATATTTTGTGAAAGTGTGAAAGCCAGTTATTTAAAAGGCTCTTTTATATTACTTTCGATGCAGTTAAAAGGAAAGCGGAAACGTAGATATATATTGCTCTGGAAAGTATTTTTTTTTGCGTTTATGTTGTTGGAAAGAATAAGTGATGAAAGCAAAAACAAATTGTATTTCTAAAATGTATCCTATAATGAAAAAAATTTAATAGAAGTTTATTTTTCATCAAGTTAGATAAAGCTGATATTACGGAGAGATTGCCGAAAATAACAGGAGTTGAGGCATTAAAAATCAAAAAGAAAAACATTTATTTCTGATAAGTAGTTAGCTGAAGACAAATTTCGAAAAACATAAAACTGAATAAACCGAAATATTTCTTGATTTGTAATAGAATATTATTACAGAAATAATATAATTTGAAAAAAATAAAAAATCCGACTTGAGTTAACTAAAATATTACTTTAATCATTCTCAAAATATAATAAAATGGCTTGTGTTTTAAGACAGAAACTGATCATAAATACAATCCGGAACTTTCATAATACAAGCCAAAGTCAAACATTTTTTACGAGAAAATAGAGCAAAAAAATAATGATTTAAATTTTCTGCATCAAATAGTGAGCGAAAAATTAGAAAAAAAAAAGAAAAGAAAAAAAGAAAGTACTTTGAAAGTTTACCGACCGTTTGCGTTAGTTTCAAATTTAAAGTATAAAGAGTAAAATTGAATTGCAATTCAATTTCGTTTCGTTTCTTAAATATTTTGAGATAATAAGTTGTAAAATTCGCACTAAATTTTGAAAAAGACGGTTAAAGTACTTTTTTCGTGGATTTCAATTTAACCTTAAGGGCTCAATTTTCATTGGTACTTAAAAGAATTCGATTCCCCTACCCTCATTTTTTCTTCTTTCTTTTCTTCTTGTTTTGCTTCCACTCCCTGACTAGGTCAATTTTTGTTTTTATAAAGGGGGTGCATCTTAATGCTCCTGGGAGGGGCTTTAGCCCCTTGCTAACCTGTGGGTACGCCACTGATCAAGATGGTGCCAAACTATACTGCTCCTCTGGTAAGTTGGTGTCAGACACAGACAATATTTCCCACTTGTCGGGAAATCGGAATGGGTAATTGGCACTGAACTGAGTTGGATAACTTTCGTTATCGTTTTGCAAAATTATTTCAACAAATCCGCAGCAATTACCCTTTCCTATCACCCAAAAAAGAAAGAAACATTGTCAATGTCGAAAGTCAACTTTTGAAATACTATATTACTACAAACATACGGAGCTTTCTTGGAACATTCCTGGTTGATTTTGGGAACGTAATTGGTTTTTCGTGGGAAGGTTTCTGATTTTTTTAATTAAGATTATAGGTTTATTTCAAAAAAGTTTCTGGTTTTAGCGGGATTCCTGATTCTTACCAGAAATAAAGCACATTAGCCATCCATTATTTTCTAGCAACGCTTCTGAACACTTTTTGGAGTGTACCATGTAGAGGAACGTGGGAAGAAGGTCAAAAGTAATCTTTCTCCTCAAAAAATTGAGCGTTTACACGAAAAAATAAAACGATTTTCACCAGTCTGTTGCCCGTGTTCCTTCAAACGATTATACGGTAAGTCTTTACATCAAAATTTAAAGTAACTAATATACAGGATTCCACTCCTCCGGGTTTTCCCCCAAGTAATTTTTTAACTCCGGTCAGCATTTTGAACTCACGAACCGCAACGGCTGGAAGTGCCGCAACGATTTCAAATCGCCGGGGTGCAGCCCCAGGGCATCATTCTCTGCATCCCCCCCCCCCCCCACACACATCGAATGCAGGGAATTCGAAGTTCGCTTCCTTTCATTTCTCCCACACCATCAAAAAGCAATTTCTGGCCAAATGCACAAGTGCGGCGGCATTTCTTCAACTTTCCCCGGAAAGTTCGACGAACTTTGAAAAAAATTGATAAAAAAAAACTTTTTTTTATCATCTTCCACTCGTTTTTCTTCAAGCCAAAAAGTGAATTTATGCCCTCGTTATTTTTAGCGTATATACGAGCATAAATTTGACTAAAATGTCGAAAACTTTGATAAAAACTTACATATAAACACTTCGTATAAAAAAATGTTGCAAATAAGATTGTACGGAAAGCTTTTTAATCAAAATAAAAGGTCTTCTCGTTCTTCTTTTTCTTCTAAGCCAAAAATATAATCTTGAAGCTGATACAATTGAATCAAGCTGGAATAGTTTATAAGAAAATTGTTTCTTTTTTTCAGATATTTGTGTGAATAATCTGATAAATTTTTAAGTACAAGGACTGAAACAGCTTTCAGTAATAAAAAAAAGTCAGATCTTGTAGTTGAATTAACTTCACCTCATAAATTATTATTTTATTTATTTTTACTTTTTTTTTTAATCTTTAACCGATTAATTAAAAAAAGCTTCTCTCTTCTCTCGTTTTTTTTTTTTTTTTTTTTTTTTTTTGACGTAACGTTTATTATTGCAGATAGCTATTCCAACTTATAAAACGTGTGGACTGGCAAGTTGAAATAAGTAATCGTTGATTATGGTAACTTTCAAAATTGCAAGAAAGATTGCGAGAAATTGCAAGTAAAAATAAGCTTGAGAACAATTTTAAAAATCTATTTCATTTTAAATTTTACTTTCTTTTTAAATGCGATTTTTTATTAATTTATTTTGATTATTTTATTTCTTACCCTTTACACTGAAGTGACAAAAGTCATGGGATAGCAATATGCAAATTTTCAGATGGCAGTAGCATCGCATAGAACAGGTATAAATGCGCAGTGCTTTTACAGAGCTTTCATTTCTGTTCAAGTTATTCATGTGAAGAGGTTTTAACGTGATGATGACCGCACGACGTGAATTAACAGACTTTGAACGCGGAATGTTAGTTGGAGCTAGACGCATGGGTCATGCCATTTCGGAAATCGTTAGAGAATTCAACATTCCCAGATCCACTGTGTCAAGGGTGTGCCGAGAGTATGAAATTTCAGGCATAACATCCCACCATGGACAGAGCAGTGGTCGACCGCCTGCACTTAAAGATCGAGACCGGCGACGTCTGCAAAGAGTCGTAAATTCTAACAGACAAGCAACACTGCGTCAAATCACCGTAGAAATCAATGTGGGACGTACAATGGACGTGTCTGCTAGAACTGTGCGGAGAAATTTGGATTTCTTGGGCTATTCCAGCAGAAGACCGACTCGAGTGCCTTTACTGACAGAACGACATCGCTTGCAGCGACTCTCGTGGGCACGTGAGCATATCGGTTGGTCCCTAGATGAATGGAAAACCGTGGCCTGGTCCGATGAGTCACGATTTCAGCTGGTAAGAGCCGATGGTAGGGTTCGAGTGTGGCGCAGACCCCACGAAGCCATGGACCCAAACTGTCAGCAAGGCACTGTTCAAGCTGGTGGTGGCTCCGTAATGGTGTGGGCTGTTTTTTCATGGCATGGACTTGGTCCTCTAGTGCGACTGGACCGAACATTGACTGGAAATGCTTATGTGCAGCTACTTGGAGATCACTTGCAGCCATTCATGGACTTCATGTACCCAAACAACGATGGGATTTTTATGGATGACAATGCGCCATGTCACCGGGCCACAACTGTTCGCAATTGGTTTGAAGAAAATTCTGGACAATTCCAACGAATGATTTGGCCACCTAGATCGCCCGACATGAATCCCATTGAGCATTTATGGGACACCATCGAGAGGTCTGTTCGTGCCCAAAATCCTGCCCCATCAACGCTTTCACAATTATGGACGTCTATCGAGACAGCATGGCTCAATATTCCTGCAGAAGTCTTCCAACGACTTGTTGAGTCCATGCCACGTCGAGTTGTTGCACTTCGCCGGGCAAAAGGAGGGCCGACACGATATTAAGAGGTATCCCATGACTTTTGTCACTTCAGTGTATTTTAAAAGAAAGATAATGTATCGGAAATGATTCTTGCTATCACTTCGCCAGAATTAAGTTGTGTAATTTCCATAGGTATATTTTTGGAGAATTGTTAAACGAAGTTGAGCATAAACGTAGAAGTACGTAAACATAAGAAATGCGATGTTTGAATCACGGTTTAAACAAGAAGTTCTGTCAAGAACTAAACGAGCCTACTTTCCCGTACATCGACATCGGCATTCTAGCATCTAATCAATATTCTCTTGAATATCTGAAACTGAAAATTATGTCAAACATACCTTTATAGCACTTAAAGCTGATTTCTAAAAGCAAAATATACCCCTCTAATCAGATGAAATGGACACGTAAAAAGTAAATAAACGAGTAAATAAAGTTTTGTCTCACCTTTTAAAGAATGTAACTGTTATAGTTCTTCCGTAGAAAAATTTCACAATCTTTTTCAAAAGAAAAAAAATAATAAATAAAATAAAAGTACAAAGAACATCAAAACACATTTTATCAAAGAAAAAAAAACCTCGTTCGTTAATAAAATGTCTCGAATTTTATTTTTAATCCGTTGCCAGTTATTAAATATAAATAAAGAATAAAATGCTCTAGTGAATGAACAATTTTTGTAATCAAAAAAAATATCGTCTGCCAAAAAATAAATAAATAAATAAATAAATAAAAATAATAATAATTAAT
Organism: Uloborus plumipes; assembly: GCA_038373865.1. Taxonomy (NCBI): domain Eukaryota; kingdom Metazoa; phylum Arthropoda; class Arachnida; order Araneae; family Uloboridae; genus Uloborus; species Uloborus plumipes. The sequence continues at coordinate 62,715 of JAXGGA010001386.1, forward strand.
TAAACAAAAAAAAAGAATAAATAAACAAAAAATCGTCTGCCCAGTCAGTCATTTTTTTCTGAGCCTGCATTTCCGCCATGTTTGCGGAGTCGGAGTCGGAATCAGAGTCCTCACAGAAGATTTTTCAGAAAAGTACTTAACATACATTTTTTATCAAAACCGTTTTCTTACAAAGTTAGTTTGAAGGAAATCCGCCTTTAAGTTCAGAATCAACATTCAATTTAAATTTCCCAGTAGGCGCTCATGTTAAAAAATTTTCTGAACGGTTCATCATTGAACGAAAAATAGTTCAAATTGAAAAGTGAAATATGGGAATGAGTCTCTCCGAGATCTTTCGAACAAAAAAAGTTTATTCAATTCAGACGGTTCACTTAAAAGTTATTAGGTGGAGAAAGGTTGCTTGAACGGTTCAATGTTGAACGAAAAAATGTTCACATTGAAAATTTAAATACGGTAATGAAGTATCCTTGCCGAGATCTTTCGAACAAAAAAAAGTTTGTTTAAATCGGACTGTTCACTCAAAAGTTATTAGGGGTGAGAGCTTGTTTGAACAGTTCAATGTTGAACGAAAAATCGTTCAAATCGAAAATGTAGATACGGGAATGAAGTATCCTTGAAAAGATCTTTCGAACAAAAAAAAGTTTGTTCAAATCGGACTGTTCATTCAAAAGTTAGTATCGCGGGACCGGTTGTTTGAACGGCTCAAAGTTGAACCAAAAATTGTTCAAATCAAAAAATCAAATATGGGAATGAGCTGTACTCGCCGAGATCTTTCCAACAAAAAAAAGTTTGTCCAAATCGGAATGTTCATTCAAGAGTTATTAGGGGGGGGACAGACAGACCGACCGACAGACCGACACACAAATTCCCCATCTCAATACCCTACTTTCAAATTTTTAATTTTTCGATATTCATTTTACCTATTTATTTTTTTAACTTGGCGATATTTTTTGGACTTGGCGATATTTTTTTTAACTTGGCGATATTTTTTGGACTTGGCGATATTTTTTCGATGCATTAAGCTACTTTTCATACTTTTTTCGTCTTTCTTTTATTTTTAACCGGAAAGTAGGCTAAAAACAAAGCAAAGCCTAAATGTAACTTTAACCTTTAGGAACCGGGTGGTACACCATGTTGTACCATTAGTCTTTTTTCTTTAGAGGACGGGGTTGAAATTTTCACTCGAACCCTATGGAGCCGGGGATTTTTTCAAGGTTTCCATACGTCTGGTACGACAGTTTATACCTTCTCTTTCCAATGGAAAAGAAATCTGTGGTTCAACTGTCGTACTACATGGGTCGAAAGAAAAATTTCTATATGAACAGCCCGGATCCAAAAGTTAAGACATTGAAACTATAAGAAAAACCATTACTTTTTAAAGGAAATCTATTGAATGGCATCCTATGTTATCAAATCAGTACGTCAGCACTAATTTAAATATCATTATTCTGACTTTCATTGATAAAATTTTATGAAATATGCTTAAAATTGAGCAAAAGAATAAAAATAGAAAAAATTCTTTAGAAATTAAAAAAATAAATAAAAAATTTAAAAAAAATAAAAATTAAAAAATAGAAAAATGTTCAGCATAGTATGAATAAGACGTGTAGGGCCGTCATTTTAAGTTTTCCAGGGGGGGGGGGGCAAAGGGTTCAAACACAATGCAATTTCATCTGAAAACAAAAAAAACACGCCCACTTATATGTAAATACATTAATTTCTCAAAGTCGGGGGGGGGGGGCAATTGACCCCCCTGCCGCCCCCTAAATGACGGGCCTGTCTCTACCGCCTTCTCCTATTAAAATAAAGTGAGGAGGGGGTCGCCTTTTACTCTTCATCACTCAGCCGTAATGAACATAGGTTCTAGAACCAAATTCAAAATTACTTGCGATCAAACGTTGTCAAAAAAAATTCATTCATTTATTTTTAAACATGTTTCTTGCATTAATTTCAGTTAATCTTTTAAGTAGATTATTTCACAACAGTGGCCCTATTTAATCTCTTGCACAACCATAGACATTTTCCCGCGTACTTCCAGAAATTAAAAAGCCCTATTTTCTTGCTTTGTTAATGTCCATGTTTTGTATTATGTTTTCTTATTTCCTATTTTTTTCAACAAATTTATTATTATTTTATTATAAGATACACACCAAACGTTTCTTAACTTTAAATTATAAATTGAAACTCTCAGATAAATACCTTATTTTATTCTGACATTTTTATTAGAATGTCTTTCGAATTCATTATAAACACTTCTGCATTCAGTATGAGCTGAGCTCCACGTATTTGAGACAACCCCCCTCCCCCTTAAAATCAGAGAATCGCTGCTGTACTAAAAATCAAAAATTCGGAGGGGGGGGGCACCATTGTACACTAATAACTAATTAACTAACAAGGTTTCTAACTCCAGAATAGTAATTTGACGTACGGCAATTTTCATATTAAATTGTCGACATCTGTTTCGCAAAAAAAATATAATTTGAAAGGAAATTATTAATTTTCAATTTTAAAAAATGAAACCATCGAAAACAAAATACCAGTGCAACATAGATTTTTTTCTTCTCAAATTATGTCAATTTATGCTAAACTATATCATTTTATTCTCAATAAATTTTCAATAATTTAATACCTAAAATCATAGTAACAAGCAAAAAGCCCAAACAGAAAACGCTTCCCACTTTGCCATGGATCTATACACTTTAAATTTAATAGTATATTTTAGACGAAAATGCCTTTGTGCATATCATAACTAGAAACGAACAAAAATTCGGCAAAGTTCAATTTCGTATTCAACAAAAATAAATATTCAGTGTGGTAATTCGGTGTATTGCAATAGGGTAACGTGTCTGCACAGGTTTTTAATTCTTGATTCTTAATGAAACTGCAAACAAGCACGAAACATTTCTATATTTGGCAAATTGAACAAAACCGTAAAGCTTGGGAACCCCCACAACGCATTACAGAAAAGCACAACTGACGTATATTAAAATATTCAGGAAAACCCAGAAAAATAAAAGTGTTCTGCACTCAGTCGACGAAAGAGTAAAACTGCCCGAGGAATATTTGCTCATAAAAGGAAATTTCACGCTCAAAAGCAAACCAACTTTACAAAATTACTTTCTCAACAGGAATTTAAACGCTGATAATCAAAATATTCACTCTTGGCGTCAGGGCCCTAGGTCAACAAATTAGCAAGCCATTTGCATAGATCAAAGGATGGAATCACATCGCTCATTCTCCATAACAAGTTCCGGCATCCGACGAAAACTTAATTAGTTGGACACTATGTCAACAAATCCCAAAAGTTTATGTTCGGAAAAGTGCGGGAAAAGTTGACAGTTTTTGAAATTCACGGCAACCGCCTTTCCGCGAATCATCCAATTAAGATGACGAGATTTCGCTCTTTCGGAAATTTCAAAATCTGTCAATAGCAATTGCAGAAAACTTAATCTCGAAGTCAAAAATTAATGAATAGAGTGAATTCGATCGTTTACTTTAAGGATCTTTGGAGGAGAAACTGTTTGATTAGCTAGGCAGCGGAGAAAGAATTAAAAGCCTCTCAAGATAAGTAGTCGACGCATATCATTACCTATAAGTTAATTTTTTAAAAAAGTATAGTATAGGGTAAGGACATCCAATTATAATACAATCGATGCAGATTATTTACAGGGTTAATTAATAAATTAGAGTAATTCGAAAAAGTATTTTGTTTGTAAACAGGAAACTCGATAATTAAAACCTTTTTCGATCCCAACCATTTGTTTAATTCGGAGAACTAAACTATCGTTGAAAGGCTGAGTGCAGTATCTGCAATTTTTCGGTAATTTGAATTTTTGTCATTTATTGTGCTTTGCTTTATTGTAACAGCTTGATTATTTACTTTCCGCTAAAAATAAAATACGAAAAAAAAAAAAAAAACGTTAAATTTCATCAATTTACTGCTGTTGGTGGAGATAAGGCGTTTCTTCAAATGTCACAAAAATTCATTTCTTCAGATAATGCGCTTTACCATTCCACAGCATTAAGATTCAGCATCATATTATTTTTGAAATGTTTCATCAACTCTTTTAATCAATAACAAAGTGCTATTTATTTTCATTTTCAACATCATTTGCCGGATGATTCCTTCTTTAGATAAGACTCGGAGCCTGCCACCAGGTGCACTGTTAAAAATCCATGAAGCTTTTACGGTAAATGTTACTGTAAAACGTAGCGTTTACCGTACAGAAAATTTTTAGTGAATTGTACCGATAAAAAAAATTGCGATTGCAGCGTCAATTGATCACCACGTGACATACTGTGAGATGCAGATGACACCCTATTTCCGCTCTCCTGATGTGTCTCATCTGCTACAGTAAAGCAGTGTGAAAAAATTGGGTCCAAGGTTTGATCCCTGTCGTTCGCATCTCGCGCTTTTTAATTCTCGTTTTCTCTTCAGGAAAATTTTACAGTAAAACAATATTTTACGGTAAAAGTTACTGGCAACATGGATGCCAGTAACTTTTACCGTAAAATTTCAGGAAAAATTTTAGCAGTGTGGGTGCGCGGTGCTCCACGTCTACGGACGTCTATTGGCCCCTGCTCTTTCAGGTCGTAACGCCCCATCTTCTGCACACACACATATCTATAGCAATTCGTGATTACGAAAAAATAACGTAATTTGAATTCAAAATGTCAAAATTCATTTAAGACTACGACAAATTCATGTTCCTTAGTCCTCCTCCTCCCCTTTCTACACCAGACCTTTAAAAAATATTCGAAATACAATAAAGATTTTAGATCAAAAATTCAAAAATCAATATCTTTTCAGTTCTTATTTCCAAATTTTCACTACCAACTTGGAAAATTAAATAAATTACTGACACATCACTCAGTACACTTTAGAAACCGGTGATGATTTTATCCGATACTTAAAAAAGAAAGAAAAAATATTAGCATTGCAATGGAAAATAAAAAAGAAAAAGAAAGCATGACAAACTCTTAGCAAATCTAGTTAAAAAATACGCAAATCTAGTCATTCATAAAAAAAAAATAAAAGGATGAAAAATTTACTTTCATCTGCGAAGCAAATGATGAACAAAATAACTCCATTAGATATTTTAAACAACTGTTAATGAATGAATTTAAACATGACTAACATATTTAACAAATGAACGAAAAAAAAAAAAACACAACATTTCTGAAAATAAGCATTCGCACTTACTCATTAACTTCCATGGAGAATGTCAGTTTCCACATCGTTTAATGTCACCACTAATATGCGACAGACAATTTAGCTAAACACACCTCGATAATTGAATTACTTCTGACGCAAGCTCTCTATTAACAAAAAACCGATCCAAAGAAAAGCAGACTCTGCTGCTAAGTTAAGATTCTTTAGATAAGCATGAGAAGAAATAAAAATCGTAATTAAGTTCAGAATTTGGCCATCAGACAAGAACAAATACTACGAAAAAAAATAGCATCATATGAATAAAAAACAATCAATATCTTGTCAAATTGAAGCTCCCGCAAATTCTTCAAAACTCATTAAAGATTATAACGCTGCTTCTGTGGGAGAAATAAAAAAAGCCACTTATTATAATGAGATTTTTTGTATCGCTAATGTGTCATTAAAGCATAACGACAGATGGGCTATTATAAAATTACTAGGTCTTTTTCTACAAGAAAAAAGTTTGCCTGAGTACCACTGCAAAAATTGGTGTTAATCTAATTAAAATTACTTCGAGAAAATTGCTTTTCAAACCAAATAAAAAGAAACACTAGAGTAGCAGAGCTTTCAATGCACATTGCACTATGTAGATTGATTGCTGAAAGTATTACATACATAAAAAACCTATCTAATTTCCTAATGAAAGTGTAAGATATTTTTAAACGGTAATTAACACTGTTTTCAAAGTAACAATAAATAGATAGTTAAGTATCGGTCACAGTAAGAAATTTCTAACGAAAGGGCTTGGTAATCCGATTTGTTGTAAGCTGGGAAACAGCGCCATAAGGCCAACACTGCATTTGGCATATCACTTTTGGTCAAATTTGTCGAGATACCAGTTGCAATATTTATAACCTCATTGAATACCTCTGCTACATTTTAAACTTTTACATGTACCCTAAAGAAGTATGACTTCAAGAAAAAAAAAAATCTTGACAAATAACATCACAAGCAAAACGTTAATGCAAATATTCTTTTCTTTCTAATGACGACATGCGTTTACAAAATTCCAAAAAAAAAAAAAAATTAAATCATAAACTCTGAAAAAGATTGTTCTGGAGAAGAAAGATTTTAGTCGTTAAATCAATGCAGGTTTTTTTTTTATTATTTTGGTAATGGCTTTCAAACATGAAAAGCAAAACTGGAGGAGCTTTGTACTACAATACGACGTCTTCGTCCTACAGAAAACGGTCTTTATAACGAGTGGTCGCTATAAGAGGTAGAACATAGAATATATTGGGATACAGATGGGGGTTTTCTCACCGGTCGTTATATTAGGATGGTCTTTATAACGTGCGGTCGTTATAACGAGTGTCGACTATATTTTAAAAAAAGCACAAACACTGTTAAAAATTCAGGAAGCTAATATGGTAAATGTTGCTGTAAAATGTAGCGTTTACATTACAGAAAATTTTTACAGTAAATTGCACCGATAAAAAAAATTGCGATTGCAGCGCCAATGGATCACCACGTGACTTACTGTTGGATGCAGATGACACCCTATTTCCGTTCTCCTGATGTGTCTTATCTGGTACCGTGGATAGTAAAGCTGCGTGTAAAAATTGGGTCCAGGATTGGCGCGCGATCCTTGTCCTCGCGCTTTTTGATTCTCGTTTTCTCTTCCGTAAAATTTTACAGCAAAAAAATATTTTACGGTAAAAGTTACTGGCAACATGGATGCCAGTAACTTTTACCGTAAACTTTCAGGAAAATTTTTAACAGTGTAATTCAACTGTACACATGTCAGGAAATGCCTTAACGATTAACAAAACACCACACAGGCGAATCACGCACAACTAGGTTAGATGTTGAATGCCTCTTTGAACACAGAATATCCCCAACATGATTGCAAATTAGTTCGGCATTTCAGCAAAGTACTCCAGTACTTTAGAGCGAAAATGAGGTAGGACGCCAAATGCCAACTTCGCAAAACGGCTGTCAAATCCTGAGCCACAAAATCTACTAATAAGATCGATTTTTCATTGTCGAATTTGATTAACCTATAAATGATTGGGGTACTTTTACAAAAAAATATCTTAGACAAGGACAAAAGATATGCCAATATAGCCGATAAAATTTTGTCGACAGTGTATTACTATCATGTTGAAGTATAAGTTTTGTAATCGTTCTTTAAAGGAATGAAAAATATTATTCAAAAATTAAGATAGAGAACGAAACGCAAAATACACCTGAATAGGAAACCATACGATAGTCTAAAAATTAAAAAAAAAATCTAAATAAAAAGCAATCGAAACAGCATAGTAAAATATTTTAGGAAGTAGAAATTAATTACTTTTTTGCCCATTTCATCTAAATATGAGATCTTAAAAGTCTGTCGAAATTGTAAGAAAAGTCAGCAAATTTATTTATTTATACATACATTTATTTTCACTATAACACTATTCGGTAACTGGTAAGAACGTGATTGTAAAAGCTTCCACAACGCGAAGTAGCTCTTTTTAACAACTTTCAAGAATGACTTTTTTACATACGACTACAGACGATAATTTCATCAGAATGGTTCTTAGAATACAAGATCCTGTTGAGAACGATATAGGGTAGACCAGTAAATGACCCCCCCCCCCTCCCCCAGAAAAAAATGAATAAATAAAGTTTCAAAACTTTTTTTTTTCATTTATTTACTGGCAGCAGTAGCTTCCATCTGCACATTTCCATGAAGAAAACACCAAGAAAATACTGTGCTTGCCCTCTGGTTGGAGTGTTTATTCACTGGGTATGTGCTTTTTTTCTTCATTTTGACCATTCAGAACACCAAATGTAGAACCGTAAAAGTTATCCTAATTTTTTAAAACCTATTACATTTTTCATTTAAAGTGCTTTTGCAGTCATACGGCAAATGCTACTGTTTTTAACGATGCTATGAATTTTTGAAAATTAAACTGCGACCGAGATTCATTGCGCTCGAGATAAATCGCATAAATTGATTTGTGTGCTCTGAACTAAAAATTTTAAACCAATTCCATCTATATAAACCAATTCAGTGGGTGAAAAATAATCGAACAAATGTTTATAAAACTTCCATCAAAGAAAGAAAAGCCATCAAATAAAAAATATACACAATAATGAGGGCTTCCAAATGACCGTTATAAGAGCAGCAGAACAGCCAATTATAAGCAATCACTTTATTTTTTTTCCTTTAAAAAAAGAAAAGATGTTCGTAGCATTATTTTCCACATCGGCCATTTTATCAGCATCGTCTTTCTAATCGAATAAGCAACATAACTATCAAAGATAAAAGAAGGTTTCGGTCTTTACCAAAATGGCGAAGACCATAAAGAATGTTCCGAAGCTCGTTAATGTCCATGTTGAGAGGAGAAAAGACTTATCATTAACTGTAGGAGAATTACCAAATAAAAACTGAATTATTTAGCTATCCCGCTGAGTAACTTATCAGCAATATCAACATCAACTTTCTAGCAAAAATTGAATAAACAACTTAGTGCAATAAAGTAACAGTAGGAAAAACAAAGTTGTAAATGCAAATTTGCAGTAAATAGCAGACACGTGTGCTATTTGGGGGTAAATCTAATATTTTAAAAACCTGAAACAGGTGTCTGCAAATTATTGCCAATTTGTACATTTACAAAGCTATTTTTCTTACCCCTATTTCTTACCCTTAACATTTTGAACATTTCAAAAAGGTCGTCGCAACGTTAACAACCATTTTATAGCGTTTATGAAAGGAATTGTGCTACCTGGGACTGTTACTAAAGAAACTGGTGACTGAAAACGTGGATTTTCAAATTTGATTCTTTTGAAGATCATCATTTTGAACGGTTTACATTTTCAATACTTGATAATTAAAATCTTTAAAAATTGCATCAATTAAATGCATTGTATATTTTTCAGTGCAATCTCATTTAATTCTATTTTCTTTTTAATTAGTTCTATCAGATTATTCGGTTTTCTTCAACGGTAACATAAGCCCCTACATGTTAAAAAAACGTTTAAAAAAAGCAAATATCACATGGTACTATAATTTGTAATAGAAAATATTATATATATAAGCCGTAATTACAACGTACTCTAATATATAATAATTAAGTACTATAATCTACATAAACAGGTTAATATACACGGCAAGTCAGATAAATATGTCAATAAACAAAAACAACGAAAACTGTTTTATGTATTAAAAGAAGAAATAGATTATTTCTAGGTCTTACCATTTACAAAGGACGCCCGCAATATGTAAACATTTTATTCCATTATATGTATGGACATGCATACAAAACGCTTACGCAATAGACAGATACTTTTTTAAAATATTGTCAGTTTTACGAGACGGGTTATTCACATCGAAAAGCTATTTAAAGAAAGCATGAAATATATTTATCTAGAAGACTAATTCTTGTCAAAGCACACCATATCCGACAGGCTTTATTTTCAAGAAAGTGCATGTGTTTTTCATAAATAAACTTTGTTATTTTTCTCTCTAATGGTTTACGAAATTTTTTGAAACGCGATTACTAAAACGGAGGCACACTGAACGAGCCTTTCTTCTACAACTTTCTACAGTTTAAAATAGTATCCATTATAATAATTATTATTCACTCTCCTCTTGAAGCGTTTTAATAGCTGAGCAAACAGAGAAAAGGACCACCATTACGTTCTTTATGAAATGCATTTCAATTTACGAGAGCTTTCTTTATGTCGCAATTCTCCGAGACCATTTCGTGCACGGATACGCGCTTAAATCTTAGGAGAAATAAGTTGAGACAGAAAACTTTAAAAGGTTCTCCGCAGAAATAAAGCACATAATTCCCGACGGAGCCATTAAAAGTAGTTTAACGCGAGAAAAACGAAAGCTTTTAGACGAAATTTGAGCTTAATTACCAATATGGCCCATTCGGTAAGCATTTTTATGCTAAAAACCTGCATAATGGTCCTAATTTATATGTACGTTCTTGGAACGCTGGAATTCAATTTAATTTTTCGCTTCAAGCGACCATTATCTTATCAATTTATTACTACTTTTTCTTGAAATGATGACAAAGTTGCTAAATATGTATGTGAGCTATCCCTACAAGTGGGGGTATTAAACATTCATAGGGAGAGAAAGCACGTTTCATTTTCAAAGCTTCTTCTTTCGCATTAAATTTTAGAAAAGACATTTAGGATTATGAATTTTATAACTGAATAAAATTATCTTCCTATAAAATCAGTATATTTAATGCAGTTAGTGTAAAAAAAAACGAAAAAAAATTTTATGTCTATACTTATTCACAGTCCATGGAAAAAAAAACATTGTATTTTGTAAGTGTAAAATGATTATCGTTTAGTATAGAGACGTATCGAGTAGCTCTTTGGCAGAGTAGCCGAGTACCCAATTACTGACTACTAGGTATGACACTCTTTGTACCAAAATTTAATGTACAATGATCATGATCGTTAAAATATTTTCTCAGGAAAAAAGATGAAAAAAGAAAAAATTCGAACTTTTTTCTTGCTATTTTAAAAATGAACGAATTTTACTTCTATATATTTTTATCACAGTGCCAAAATTTTGAATCTGCAAAACTATGGTTAAGAATTCAAAATCTAAGTTTTCAAATCACTGAATACAGCACAAATACACCACACATCGTTGCTTGAAATGAACAACGGCATCTCTGCAAAACGCCATTTTTCAGGAGAGCGTTTTAAAGTTTTTGCAGCAAAACGGTATTTTGAAGTAAAATGGTATTAAGAGTACTTATGCTGAATCAACTAACAGAGACATGAGACAAGATGTTCCTCCTCCAAGCACTTATTCAGAACTGACGCAATGGCGGCAGTGTCGTTTTTTACTAGCAAAAGCGCGCCAAAATAATAACTATGCACAACAACACTAACGATTGCTGCGTGATATTTTGAAATTAGAGATATGCCGATAATACCACAAGAAAGAGTAAAAAAAAACTGAATTTTTTGATATAATAAAAAAAAATCGATTTTTGCAGATATGCCGTTGTTCATTTCAAGCAGCGACATGTGACTAGCAAAAACGGGCTCTTGGCCCAGTTCGGCTATTCGTAGTCAATTTATATTCCCCAAAGCAGATCAATGGCTCTCTTACAGCTATCTACCCCCTTGCTCATTATAACCTCTTACGATAGGCTGTTCCAAGTGCAACAGCTGTACTAAAATAGGATTTTTTTTTTTAATTCCAAGTTAGCCTGAGCTTTGAATAACTTAAAACATTAACCCCTTGTCCTACTTTCCATGGTCTACTCGGCTATGATATTGGCCGAGTAAACCGAGTAATTACCGAGTACTTGGTACAACACTAGTTTAGTACTTCACTAGTTAAATAATCTGCTATCAACTAATTATTGAGCCAAAACAATTAAATCGTCAAATAAAGAGACCAAAATTAACTTGCTCTCTTTATTGCGCAAATGGAATAGTAAGGAGCACAATAAAAGATTTAACATTGAAATGACCAAATATTTCTAATTGCCTTACTATCCGGGGTTTTCGTTAACTCAGAGCACGTTATAAGCGAGTTTGACTGCATTACAATATGATTTAAGTGGATTCTCACTTAAAAACTTCAAAAAAAAAAAAAAAATCTCATTTTTTCTCTGTCAGTAAAAGTTTAAGTAACTTATCATCAACAATTTGGTACACCACAGATAAAGCATCGGAGAGCTGCAGAGTTTTTGTAATTTTTTTTCCTCTCCTTTGCGTTATGTTACAATCTCACGTCTGCAAATTCTTTTACCACGTTTTCTGCCTTTGTCAGCATTTATATCGTGTGCAATTTTTTAAAAACGTCGTATATATTTCGAGCTTCCCCTGCCTCTTCTGCACTTTCGGTTTTTAAAGAAAAAAAAGGATTTCTCTTTTTCTTTTTCCTTTTTTAAAGAAAAGAAAAGGAATTCTCAAGAGCTTCCATCTCCCATAGGTTGTAACAAATACTACTCAATTGGAAAAAGGCGCTCAGTATGCCGGCGACGTTTCCTGTTTTACATAGAAAGTGGCATATTCGCCGATAGACACTCGCATTTCACACAGGCGCGAACCCGAGGCACGCACCACGTGGAAAGGGGCAATCGAACATTCGATCCCGGGCTTTCCTCGCAAATGGAACACTTTTTTGGACAGTCCTCTTTTCTTGTATTTTAATTTTTTCCCTGCTACCAACGGTGCATCATAGAGAAACTATTATATCTGGATGAGGATTGGCTACTCCAAGCTCATTTGTTGTTATTTTAACCAGTTAATCCTCTACTACCGAAATTATGTTTCTTTTTCTGGTAAAAAAAAAAAAAGAAATATTTATAGGTAGATAATGTTGAAGAAAAAAATGTAAGTGTTAGAAATAAGCGGTCGTTAGTCGCACTTTGCGACCAAAAATTTTGAATTGCATTGAAACTTTTTTTTACTGACTAATCGTCACCAAGCCATGTGATTAATCCTGGTGTTAAATGTGTAATTGTTAAATGCAATCAATTTTGCTTTTTAAAACCATTTTCTTCCGAATATTTTACAGATCTCTTTTAAATATGCTATCAGCAATGTGAACAACTTCATTTTTTACAAATATTTATTTATAATTGGGGATACAGATATTTGTCTTATTGAAAATGGCAATTAGATTGCTTATTTTAACTTCTAAAAACTTATACCAGGTGTCATCATGACGCCTATATTTAAATTCTTCTTTCTAAGACTGAACACGCATAAGGTAGTTTTTTTTTTTTTTTGAAACATTTTTATATGCTTTCAAACTTAATAGTTACTGGTTACCAGAGTCACGAAAAATAGTAGCCACTTTTGGTAGCCATTTAAAAAAAAAGTATATACGCAACTCAAAAAACAACAAATAACCTATTCTTTGGTAGCAAAATAAGAGATTACGATACTCTATAAAAACAACGAACGAAAGTTCCGTGAAAATATTTTTTAGTTTAAAGATACACGCATACAAAAGAAAATAATTTACAAAAGTACATGATTTTTAACTAATAAAGTAACACATGGCCGCCACTTTTATCTCAGTACCACTCGCCACTTTTAGCGACTGCTACTTAATTTTTTGGGAGTATATTTTCAATGAAATGGTCGCCAGTTGGCTACTGGCGACCGCTAGTTTAGAGCTTTACTACAAACACTACAATAATGAGTTCATAGTTAATATTATTCCTATTGATATAGTTACTCTTAATAAGCTTGGGAAAAAAAACTAACGTCCTTCATTGCGATATTTTTTGTTTGTTGTTTATTTGTTCCATTCTAAGATTCTACCGAAATAGAAAATACTGTCAAATATTTTTTGCGAGACCTCCGTCGAATCTACGCACGCGCCAAGTCTGTACTGACTTTCTCGAAATAGTGGGGAAATGCAACGAGGATGTAGCCAGCGAACAAAAACTGAAGCATCCTAAACCTATCTCCCCTTTTCAAATGGAAGCGTTCGTGGCTGCCAGGCGCACAATACGCAAACAGACAGTAGAGCTTTTTTATTGTTTGTTTACATCCTTTACGAGTCGAAGAAGATTTAAATTACCACTGCAGAAACTGCAACAGGTAGAGAATTTTATTTCATCTTTTATAAATATTTGAAAGTTTTTCGTTTAGTTTTTAGATTATTACAATATTTATCGGTATAAAACATGTTTTACTTCTAGTATAACCCATTTTTTTAAATTAGAGTAATTTAAATGAAAAGAAAAGAAATTTATAACAAAAAAGTTTGATGAAAATCAAATGGAGAAAAAAAAAGTTTTTAAAGTAGTTATTAATGAATACTTTTTATTTCAGTTTTTGCTTTCAATTACTACGAAAATGAGAAAGTAGCGTTTGATCCGAGTTCATTAAGAAGTAGTTTCATTAATTAACGTTTATTTTTAATTTTAGAAGAATTTGTTGCATGTTATTAAGAAACATTTATAAAAACTAATTTCCATTTATTTACTTATCTTATTTCAGTAGGGGGATGAAAGGAGGATTTCTCTTCAACTAAGATCGCGTATTTACATTTTTCCCTAGAATTCGGAACATGTTCAAGAAATTTATGAATAATTTCATAATTGCTTACTTTATTTTTTATGGTAAGTTATGTGTTGATTTTTCTACTTTAAGATTTTGTTGTTTTTATTTGGGAAAAAACTGAAGTTTTTATAACACGCAACATAATGGTGATATATATTTAATGAAAATTTCGCAAATGCATAAAGCTTCATCAAGTCGTTAATGATGGCTACTGCATCTTTAGTTTTGTTTAATTTTAAAGTCTATAACAGATGCATTTTTTCGTATCAATGCACTAATTAAACAATTTTCTAGAGAATCGTACAAAAGAGACTGCACTTTCGGTAAAATGCACCTCGAATGTAGTTTTCTAGATTTTATTCTTTTTTTTTTTTTTTTATTTCGATTTTAAGAAACTTTTTGAGTAGAAAAAAGCAAAGAAATCTTTTTTTTTTTCCTCACATTTTCTGAAAACTTTTTTAAGCCATTAATGCCTAGCGTCCCTTTTTAGGGACGGTCCAAAATATGGGTCTGAATTTTCCAAAAATGAACATTTCAACCAAATAATAGTGTTCAATTAGTACCTTGGTATTGTTTCAATTCATTATTAACAATTGCAGCTCATAACCATTGTGAAGTGTGTTCTGTAGCAGTTTTAATATGATCTTTATCAAGAATTACATCGTTCACAATCAGAAAAACAAAAAGCTATTTTTTTTTAATTATTCCCAGCTTCCCAGTTTATGTTAATTGCTGTTTTTATTTCTTCTTATAAAGTATCTTTTTAAATATTAGATCGCAGGATGAAAAAAAATTAGTAAACAAAGTATGCACCCTCTGGTGTCTATCGTAACTTTTTAGGGACGATTCTTCTTTCCTTAAAAAAATCTTTCTTACATGATATTTTTTTAATTATTTTTCCTGTCCATTAAACACTATTTGTAACCAGTATACGAAATATCTTTGGATGAAAATCATTCGAAATTTATATGAAAATTACAAGGGGTATATCAAGTTTTTTTTAGGGGGAGAGTACTTTTCTGAATCTAAACGCATTGATTTAATTACAGCTACGTTATCCTCATAAAAACCGAAATAAAACATAGTTCATGTCATGGATACAACGTTAAATAACTTGTAAACGGTAATATTAAGATCCAAAAATAAAAATTCATGCAACTAAAATTATTCAACCAGTTAGATGAAAGTTGATATTGGCGATTTCTTCAACTAACCACACAACAAACACTGCACTTTCTTCTTTGAAGTTGCCATTTTTTTTTTCTTAGCCCTATTGGCTACAAACTAGTGCCCTCTACTTTATGCAATTAATGCCAGAAGAAATATTCGGAGCTTTTCATTCTTTTAGAGCAAGCTGCGCTTCATTTTACTGGTCAGTATTTTTATCATTAAAGTTTAGAATGGTAAAGATCTTTCTCAGATACCCCGTACAGAGCGGCCCAAAAGCGAGTGTACTCCTTTCATTTAAAAAGTTATGTCAGTTATGATTCAATGTTTAATATACAGTTACCTTAAAGTCTTAAGATTCATAAATATTGGTTGAACACTATCCATGTCGTAACACAGCTGAGTTCTGCGCCATGTTCTAGGAGATGTTTTGCTGCATAACATCCCCAACACTCCGCAAAATCTCTGAGAGAACATGGCACAGAATTCACTAATGTTACCGAATGAATTGAAGCCCAGTGATTCAGTGGTTGCACTCCACACTTCTACGCCACAGATCCGAGTTCGATACCCAGGTTGGGTACGGTCAACTCGGCGTTTTATCTCTTCTGTGGGACAATAAAATGAGTACCAGGCGTGCTTGGAAACTAAACCCTAGTGCATCCGCATTCGATTGACTACTTATCCGGAACTTTGCACCCCATAGCCCTCGGTCTAGTAAACTGAGATGGGCACATGAGGCCCTGATCCTCATGGGCTGTTGAGCCACCGAAATCAGTTTAGTTCACCGAATGAATTGTGATTTGACGCTGTTTGTGACTTTTAAGACTTCAAGCATGTGTATAATAAAAATCCAACCATAACCGACATAGCATTGAAAATAAAAGAGGGATACGCCCATTTCGGAAAACTCGACGCGATAATAAAGTACAAAACAGAAAAAAAGGTATTGCATTAAAAACGTGTCTATTTGTTTTTAAATACAAATTTAAAAGGAGAAATAGACACAATAATGAAAACAAAAATATATGTT
This sequence comes from Uloborus plumipes, assembly GCA_038373865.1. Taxonomy (NCBI): domain Eukaryota; kingdom Metazoa; phylum Arthropoda; class Arachnida; order Araneae; family Uloboridae; genus Uloborus; species Uloborus plumipes. Next base: position 79,127 of record JAXGGA010001386.1, read on the forward strand.
ATGTAAAAGTTTACATTAAAAAATTGCTAATCACCTTAGATGTGAATGTTATTAGAATTGCTATTGTAATGTCAAAAAACTAATAAATTATCATACTTTCTGAAAAATTTTTGATTGTAAAGAAAATCACTGTTGCGTCGGAAAATAATTTTTTTCTACCGACAACTTTGTTTCTGAATTTATTCTAAAAACATCAAATATTATCCATTGTTTGAAACGTTACTTAAGATACAAGCATAATACAGAATGACATGTTTTGCCAAAAGAGAAAAAAAATCACTGTTTCAATACGAGGACAAAACAATTTGACACATCGAGTGGGAGGAGAGGGGGGGGGTAATATCCTTGTTGCGAAAGAAGAACAAAAGAAGGAAGAAAAAGAACCCACCTTGTTTAACTTGCTTACAACAGCTGACACCTCTTCTAAAATAAAACTTTTCTTTCAAGTTTTTTTTTTTTCTTCACAAAGAAAAAATGAATGCATAGAGGAAAAAAAAAGTGAGAAGGGTGAATATTTTAAAGAGTAGAGAGACCAGACAATGTTTCTCCAAAGACTGATGCTGTAAAAAGAAAATGATGACTCACCACCAAAACGTTCTTGGAAACTACCAGCAGAACAAGAATAGGAGGACAAGATCGATTCGAAGCTCTCCGTCACCTGCTGCAAAATACCTCAAGAACTCTTGGAAAAGCTCTGTTTAACAGAATCATCCTTAACAGCTGGAGCACACTTGGCAGGGTGGTAATTAAAATGTAAGTTCCTCCAAGCCAAAGGGAGGAAGATGGGGGAACATAGGCAAAGGGAGCGAGATGAAAATTTTATTGCCCCGTTTAGGGAAGCCCAATTGGACATCGAACACAAAGCTCAACTGTCGTTAAAGAATCGTGTCGGAGGGAAGTTTCTCTCTAAGAATTCTCCCTGCAATATATTCCGTCATAAATGGAATCCAAGCGTTTCGAAGCTTTCAATTTGAAATGAACGAATAGTTATTGCAAAAGGAGTAAGAATAGTTGTTACGAATTGAAAAGTTATTATAACGGGAAGATTATATAATGAATAGTTATTAAAAGAAAATTATAATAAAGTGAATAGTTAGCATAAGAAATAATTGATTATAAATTGAATAGATTTGTAGTCAGATGGTAAAATGTTATAAATCATTTATTTTTATTGTTTTTTACATTATGAAGTGTCTTTTACGTATTATGTCTCACCATCAAAATGCTATGGAAACACAAGAAGAACAAGAATGGTAGGACAAGATCGATTCGAAGCTAACGTCACCTGCTGCAAAATACCTCAAGAACTCTTGGAAAAGCTCTGTTTAACGGAATCATCCTTAACAGCTGGAACACACTTGGCAGGGTAGTAATTAAAATGTAAGTTCCTCCAAGCCAAAGGGAGGAAGATGGGGAACATAGGCAAAGGGAGCGAGATGAAAATTTTATTGCCCCGTTTAGGGAAGCCCAATTGGACATCGAACACAAAGCTCAACTGTCGTTAAAGAATCGTGTCGGAGGGAAGTTTCTCTCTAAGAATTCTCCCTGCAATATATTCCGTCATAAATGGAATCCAAGCGTGTCGAAGCTTTCAATTTGAAATGAACGAATAGTTATTGCAAAAGGAGTAAGAATAGTTGTTACGAATTGAAAAGTTATTATAACGGGAAGATTATATAATGAATAGTTATTAAAAGAAAATTATAATAAAGTGAATAGTTAGCATAAGAAATGATTGATTATAAATTGAATAGATTTGTAGTCAGATGGTAAAATGTTATAAATCATTTATTTTTATTGTTTTTTACATTATGAAGTGTCTTTTACGTATTATGTCTCACCATCAAAATGCTATGGAAACACAAGAAGAACAAGAATGGTAGGACAAGATCGATTCGAAGCTCTCCGTCACCTGCTGCAAAATACCTCAAGAACTCTTGGAAAAGCTCTGTTTAACGGAATCATTCTTAACAGCTGGAGCACACTTGGAAGGGTGGTAATTAAAATGTAAGTTCCTCCAAGCCAAAGCGAGCAACAAGGAAAAGGATGGAAGATGGGGAACATGGGCAGAGAGAACGAGATGAAAATTTCATTGCCCCGTTTAGAGAAGCTCAATTGGACATCGAACACAAAGCTTAACTGTCGTTAAAGAGTCGTGTTAGGTGGGAAGTTTCTCTGAGAATTCTTCCTGCAATATCTTTGTCATAAATGGAACCTACGCGCGAAGAAGCTTTCAATTTGAAATGAACGAATGGTTATGAAAAGAGTAAGAACAGTTGTTACGAATTGAAAAGTTAGTGCAAGGGAATGATTATATAATAATAGTTATTGCAAGAGAATAATTATAAAGTGAAGAGTTAGCATAAAGGAATAAGTATAAAATGAATAGATATGTAATTAGTTAGTAAAATGCTATAAGAGTTTTCTTTAATTGAGATTTTTACGTTATGAAGTGTCTTTTAGGTATTTGTATGTTATGTATTATGTCTCATCACCGACATGCTCTGGAAACACAAGAAAAAGAATGGGGGACAAGATCCATTCGAAGCTCCCTTTACCTTCTGCAAAATACCTCAAGAACTCTTGGAAAGCTCTGTTTCACGGAATCACTCTTAGCATTTCATTTCACACTCCAGGGTCCCCCGTACCTACCACAGTTTCGTGGTTTAACCGGGATAGGGCCCTGAAGAGAGCTCTATTCCTAATTTTGAACCAGAACCAAGGGTCGAGCAAACCCTAGGCCCAGCACCCCCAGAGGTATCGTTTCACTTGGAGGACTTTGTGGCCACGACATTTTTAACGCCTCCCAGCCACCATTAATCAAGACGGTGGATCTTTGATCGGCTGGGATCGAACCCGGGTCCCTCCGGACAAGAGTCCGATGCCTTACCGATCGGGCCACCACGGCCCAATCACTCTTAGCAGCTGGAGCACAGTTGGCAGGGTGGTAATTAAAATGTAAGTTCCTCCAAGCCAAAGCGAAGAGTAAGGAACGGGCGGAAGATGGGGAACATGGACAAAGGGAGCGATATGAAAATTTTATTGCCCCGTTTAGGAAAGCCCAATTGGACATTGAACACAAAGCTCAACTGTCATTAAAGAATCGCGTCGGTAGAAAGTTTCTCGGCGGTAATTCTTCCTGCAATAACTTTGTCATAGATTGAATCCAAGCGCAAAGAAGTTTTCAATTTGAAATGAACGAATAGTTATTGCAAAAGGAGTAAGAATAGTTGTTACGAAGTGAAAAAATATTACAAGGGAATGATTATAGATTGAATAGTTAGTGTAAGAAAATTATTATAAAGTGAATAGTTGCATAGGGAATGATTGTAAAGTAAGTAGATCTGTGGTCAAATGGCAAAATACTATAAGTCTTTTTTTTCCATCATACTCTCACTCAGGCCCGTTATTTCGGGGTTCAGGTGGGGGGTCGATTGCCTCCCCCCCCTGACTTTGGGAAATCAATGTATTTACATGTAAGTAGGCCTGGTTTTTGCCATTTTTGGCAAATTTGCCTTGTGTACACACCCTTTGCCCTCTCCCTCCCCCCCGGAAAAAATTCGAAATGACAGTCCTGCTCTCATTACTAGAGCATCGGAATTAAAAGGTTGCGGAAAACTATTATTCCTTCTTTAATGTAAATATTAAGTTAGATGAAAATCATAAATACAGCGATGGTACTTAAAACTGTCTTCTGCTATTAGAAAGTTTTAACGGAGAAATAACCGCAGAGCAAGAAAGAATTCACCGCAATTTAAAAATTCCTTCAGATCCCTAAATAACGAATTCTCTGCAGCAACAGAGAGGAAAAAAATGGCGTCGAAAAAAAATGCAGAGATCGAGAGAGTAGCGGGGCATTAGTCCATTTCAAATGGGAGAAAAATAACAATAACAGCAATTAAAATTCTTTTGCAAAGCGATTTCTAGCGGAAATTATACTCACTTCCAAGAACAGATTTTTATATGCATAAGTTAATGGATTAAAAACAAACCTTTTTAAGTCATTTGAATTTTAAACAAAATGCATATTAATGTCTTCACTTTTGGCAACGCTTTAAAAGAAAAATCTCAGAACAAAACAGCTATTTGTGTTTTTCTGTCTAAGCGGTTTGTGAACTAACTCCAAAAGTATTCACTTCAAACTAAATTTAAAATAAGGAAACAGAAACTGATACTTTTGGAGGAGAAAAAGAAATTTAAATGAAATTTGTTTTTTTTTTTAAACAATCGCTGCATGCTCCAGATAATAATCATTTTATGGTTAAAAGTATATACACATGCAGGATTTTAACATTCTAACATTATATTTACTAATACAATCTATAAGATCTAAGAAGTACAAAAAAATTTGATTTTTATTATCAAAGTGTTATGTAAAAAAATAAATGTTAAGTTTTTTTTTCAAAGATGAATAAATTCAAAACGGAGTTTTAAAAATTAATACGACAATCCGTAACAAATATTGTAAGCTACTAATTTTAACTTTTTTTTTTTTTTTTTTGTGAGCATTCGAGCGAAAATGTGAAATAATAATGAAAGGGTGAAGGAAAACGTTGAAAAGTATTTCATTTCCACATTTCAACAACCTTTTACGCAACAGAATTTTAAGGTAAGTGCATTTTTTAACACACATGATCCCTGATTGTATTGGATTTGTCCTCGGACTGCACAAATACAGAACGCCAAAACTTGGCAACCGGTAGCGCCATCTTTGAATCAAAGACACAATTAAAATGGGGTGTAAGAATGTACTACGTTAGAAATAAATAACTCAGTGCTAAAAAGTAAACGTAAAATCAAAATTATAACCACAAAAATTCGAAAAAAAATTGATTAAGAACGATTACAAACGAACGCACGAGCTCGCTAAAGGAAGCATCAAGTTTTTCATACAGTCATAGTCAAAGGGGATTTGAAAGCCCCCCCCCCCTTCCAAATAACATGATCTTATTTTTTGTATTTTCAAAACAATGAACAAATAACCAAGCCATGGTTCGGCAATAGAGTGTTTATTCGTTGTCTGACCTCGAGTATCTATTAGGTTGATATCAGATGTGAGTAACATTACCCACAATATGCTATATGCAATAATTCAACTAATGGCAATTAATTGATAAATATTAGAAAAATGGTTTGAGTTTGGTGGATACTAGCAATGAAATAAAGTACCAATATTATTGTTCAGTAAAAGCATTCCCTGCGAAGTCATCTTGTAAAGAAATGACGGTGGGTGGGAAAAAAAAAGATTGTATTCAATTAGGGCCCTTAAATTCTGGGAATTTTTTTGCTGAGTGCTGACTTTAAAATGATATTTGGGGCCTCCGTTACTTAGACTGTACGTTATGTACTTCTACTCGTTCTAGATCTTATGGAATATAATGTTCCTATGTAATACTGAAAAACCGATTCGTATGTAAACTAACCTATGGTACTGTAGTGTAGATTATGTAGTACCATTTTTATTTAGAAATTTTACTCAACACATGATTGATTTAATAAGTCTAAACGGATCTTAAACTCAAAACTAATACAAACTTCAAGTTGTGACTGTTTATCCTTTGTCGAAAGGTGATTTTAAAATATAATTTTTAGTAATATGAAACTATCATGGAATAGAGTGTATGAGACCCATAAAAGCATTCCAGTTTTGAGAAATGTGAAAAAAAAGGGTGTAACTCGTAACCCTTATCAATCATGTAGGGTCAAGCAGGGCAATTGTGAAAATGGGGTAATTCAGAACAAACGACATTAGCGCTTCTGTGAGCAATTAAGGTCCCCCCCCCCCCCTTCAAAGAGCAGTAGCAACTGGAAGTTCACATCTTCATTATTAAGTTAGGGATGTTTTTTCACTGATGTGGCAACACTGTACAGTTATCCTAAGCCTTCTCACAAAAGTTGTCAAACAGTTTTTCAGTTTTCAATTTCCATCCAGTTCGGACTGATAAAATTGTGGTAAGTTATTGTTTTCATTACCTTTGCCTTCAGTTATTAAGCCTTTAACAGGAATCAACTGGAATTTTGCTGTCTTTTATTTTTATAATTACTTCGTATTTTTCCGGGTAGAGGTAATTACGAACATTTTTTTCAAAATACTTTTTTCTACTTCAAGTCAAATTGTATGATCCAAATAGTTATTTTGACCATTTAACTGAGCCGACGTTTTGTAATAATTTATATAAATTTAGCTGTACGTTTGAACATACAAATGCCTCGCACTTATGTGAAGAAGAAGCCACCTCCTCAATACACGAGTGAAGACTTATTGAGGGCTGTGAATGATATTATAAATGGAAATATGACCTACAGAGAAGCAGTGGACACCTAAGCCATCCCTCTGGTTGTTTTGCACTACAGAGTTAAAGGTAAAATCAAAATTGATAGGATGGGAGCAGGTCGCCCAACGGACATACCAACTGATGTGGAGCTAACTTTAGCAAAATATCTAATTGCTAGGGCTCGTATGGGGTTTCCTTGTGACAAGGAAGAGTTGAAAAGCATTATTTAAGCCTTTGCTTTGGCTAATGAGTTGCACGTCCGATTCAAAGATGGAGAGCCAGGTGATGACTGGCACGTTAGTTTCATGAACAGGTATTCGAACATTTCTCTAAAAAAACCAGAACTACAGAAATCTAGAAAGATAGCCAGATATCCCTTCGTGGTAGATCATTTTTATGATCAAGTCAAGGAATTCACTGAAAAGCCAGGGTAAGCCAGGGGGAAAAGCATGTTCATATTTACCCCATGTATTTTGGGGTAATTATGAATAATTGGAGTAATTAAGAACAAAGATTTTTAAAAAACTGAAATCGGACAAAAAATTAAAAAAAAAAAAAAACGGCCGCGCAGTGTAGCAGAGGAGTTGATAGCTGTTTCTGATGGGTGTCCATATTTTTAAATAGGACATGGTACTCCAGAGAGCAATTAGCGTGCGAAAGTGTAAAAATGTGTTCATAATTACCCCCCCCCCCTACTGACCCTACATTTTTCTTTGTAATATTGTAAACATTGCAATCATTCTGAAAATACACGTCTCAATAAGTATTATTACATGCTCTAAATGAAAAAAAAAAGAATTTGGCTTATATTTTAGCTAGATGCTTATGGACAATGAACCTCAATCTGGTTAAAGCCCTATAGATCAGTCTTCACAAAATTTTAAACATTGCTATCCACTTTTACAGATTTCATCTATGCCGACCCGCTATGAACAACACAAGTTCTTGCCAAAGCAGGTTTCTGTAGATAACATGGGGAAATTTTTCAGTTTTTTAGTCAAATTGGCGTTAATTTAACATGAAAAAAAAAAAACTTTTCTGAAATTGAAAAGCAAAATTTTGACCTATACCTAGTTCCATGATATATTTAATCTGTAAAACAATTTTAGAAGTTAGCTGGAAAACGTTCCTCTACCTGTAAACAACAATATTTTTCGATAGATTCGCAGATCGTGACTGTCACGATAAATGAATTGTAAGTTTGACTTCTGAATATTTATTGACACGTTTTAAGATTAAAAAAAAATATATTTAAGAAAAGATATACCTACAATTGGTAAAAATGAGTAAAATTTGGTTCGATATATCCACTATTCCGCCAAGGAAATATGACAGAAATCAGAAAAAAATTGATTAATATAAAAGGAAACGTACTTAATACTAAAATATATGCTATTTTTTACCATTTCACAATAAGTCTACAAATAGTAAAAGGGATGAAAAAATCTTAAAGCGAAACGAAAATATTTCTGCAACTATATGAAACATAAACATTCGGGTAAAATAAATAAAAAAGAAAGCTAGCAAGACATAAAATCGCACGCATCCTCATATAAACTGACATGTATATAAAAAGTAAAGCAATATTGTCGTCATCTTGAAGCTCAGAATATTTTGACGTTATCAAATATATTTAATACGTTTTCGTTTCATATTTCAAAATAGATTCATTTAAAAAGTGCATTGCTTCTTTTCCAGAAAAAAAAAATGATAAAATATTTTTATTACTGTTGAAGGATGGAATTTACATTTAAATTGGCGATTTATCTTTTTCCTAAATTAAGAGAATTTCATTAGGTGTCCATGATAAGTCTTATTGATTTTTGACACACCTTGATCTTGGCATTTTAACTCTCTTCTGATGTTTAATGTCCCTATCATAAAAATTAGTTTACCACAGAGGAGGGTTGGAAGGAGTGGAACGGTAAGAGGCATGAGATTTGCATTGAAGCCGAAAGAAATGCCAAAAGGTATTTCTAACTATCCGATAAATGTAGTTGATTTTAATCTGCTACATCTACTAGATAAGCTAGAAATATTTTTTACATTTTATTACAGTATAAATGCAGATGTTAAACTATTTCCGCCATCCCGTTCCTCCAAATTCTTCCACTTTCCTATTATGGAACATAGCAATAAATTGTGTTAAAAATATTGAAATTAGTTCAGGGGTGGGGAAAAAGGGGGTCTAAAACGCATCATATGATTCAAACTTTATCTGGAGGCATTGCGTATCCAGTTTACCCCATCCACAAAATAATGGCAAATGATAAAGGAAAAAAATATGACGAGGGAGAAAAATAACATTGATCAAAATTTAATGATTAAACAAAATATTTTTTCATTATTTCGAACACGCTTAAAACGAATTACTGCTAAGACGAACTACATTTCCGATCCCCGCCCACCTGTGTGCTTATTGTCGTTCCGATAAGACGGACTACGCTTAAGACGAAATCATTTCAAATATCCCTTTTAGTTCGTTTTAACGCAGTTCAAATGTATCAAGACAAAGTTTCAAATTCGGGAATAAAGTCTAAATATAAACGTAAAGATGAATTTTGTATCATTTTAGTAAGTAATTAATTGCAATGTAAACTACCCAAAGAAAACAGCCTCTGGCAGAGCAACCGAATCTCTGATTCCATTGAATCAAAAAGAGAAAACCCGTTCCAACATATGTTCCATCCAAAGACAGCGAAGGAAGAAATCGTTCCCTCTCACTCTTCCCTAATGTTGCTCATGGGCAGTTAGTACCGGAATGTCATCGACGTATTGATTTCGGACTTTTCCACTATGATTCAGATGGGATGCCTCCCCAGACAGAAACCCCCTCTAAATACTCCCCCCACCCCTCCAGCCCCCCAGCAGCAGATGTCGCCATTAAGACCCGGCATATCTCGAACCACAGGATTTCCGCTCCCACCACCCCCGCAGAAGCACACTTACTTCAGCTTGTTAGTAACTCTTAACAGCTTTTTCATGCACCCACGCGTTCATCATCGGGGCCAATAACGGGCCCCCATGACTGATTTATAGTACCCCCGCCCGCTCATTATTGGCGCAATCTTTGGCGCTTTTATAGGGCTCCCGATTATGCGCCCAGTTTAGGTCGGAGGGAATATTCGGCCATTAGGGTTGTGAAAAGGATGCATTTGTCGAGTTTTTATGTCCGGAGTTGCGACGACATCGTCGTTCTCAGCAGGGTGGGGTTTATTTACGGTTGACTTAAAAAGAAACAAAAAAGTAAAAAGAGAAGGGGCACTTTACGTAAGCGAGCAAGCGAGAACCAAAGATTTAAACTTTCCCTCAAAATTCCCCTTTTCTTCTTGAGAACGAAAAAAAAAACGATTTGAAGAGGTCTTCAAAGCGGTTCTGGGAGTGTGACAATTAAACATAGACATCGAGATGCCGCTTGGGGTAAGTTTTATAGATTTCAAAGTGCAAAATCAGTGCCCCATTTTAAGTAAATCGAATATGAAGGTGGTGTACGAAATAAGTTTAAGCCTCAAAATAAAATGGCACTTGGGATAAGTTTTGTAGGAATCAAAAAGAAAATCTAGATGGCACTTCCAGTGAATCAAATATACAAACCGTGGAAGAAACAATAAATTAACGCTAAGCATTAAGGCAGCTCCCGGATAAGTTTTTAGACGTAAAGTGAAAAAAATCAAGATACCTTTTTTAAACGGTCGAAGAAATAAAATTAAATTTAGGCATCAAAATGGCGCCTAGGATAAGCTTTTTTGCATCAAAGAGAAAAATCTAGATGCCATTAGTAGTCAGCTAAGAAGTACAACAAAAAATTTAAATCTAGGCTTCAAAACGACACTTGGGAGACATTTTTTCAGCGTTTCAAAGTGAAAAATCACGATGCCATTTTCACTTAATTATGTAAGGGGTGTGAGAAGTAAATTTAAATCTATGTATCAAAATTTTGCTAGGGAAAAGTTCTTCAGATGCCTACACACCTTAATTAGTAAATCAAGTACATATATATATTTTAAAAAACACCCTGCTAAAAATGACACGTAGAGATCAATAGAAAAATCTATTGATATCGGTAGAGATCTATTGATATGAATTGATTTCTATAGATGTCTCTATTGGTATGGATAGAAGCTATTGATACCTGTAGCCTATTGATCATAACCTCAATGGATATCCATAGAAGCCCTATAGACATCAATAGAAATTTGGTCAGCAGTAACGCATTTCAATGGATATCAATAGAAGCTTTATAGATATCGATAGAAATCTGGTCAGTAGGATACTGATCCCAATGGATATCACTTAAAGCTTTAATTGACATCAACAGAAATCCAATAGGTTATTCTAATTGCAATTGATATCTATAGAAGTGAAATCATTAAGTTTAAACTTAAGTAGTAAGTCTCGGTAAAATTAGTGAGCTAGGAAAGTTATTAATAATAATAATAATAATAATAATAATAATAATAATAATAATAAACAGATGATTTTAAACTTTGTAAATAAAGATAACTATAATTTTAAAATAATAAACTTCGACTGAAATTTTAACTGATAAAATTTCTGACTTTTTAAAATCTGATCTTACAGATTCATAGATTATGCTAGTCATTTTTTTCCTTTATGTTTGAAAAAAATCAATAGTTTTCTTTCAGATCATCAGACATATGGTTCAACCATTCATTTCAAAGATATTTTTTAAAAAAGATAATTAAAGAAAAACACATTTTTATTCTTTAAACTGGATACAAAAAAAAATTGGCCTCTTCATGTGTAAATTGTACATTGTGCGCATAGTGAAAAATGGAGCATTTGAAGTTCCATAAATAAGTTTGTCTTTAATCTAAGAATCATTACTTTGAGGGTCTTTTCCATATATTTCCATGTGATGCATAATGAGTCTCGATGCATATCCATTAAAATTTGAGACTTTAATGCAGTGTTATGCCCTGATATGTACAAAATCTTTATGCTGTGGCTAATTAATGCTATTACGTAAAAACAGATAAATTCACTTTATCTACCAGTTTGTTTGCTATCCTAGCTACATTAAGAAGATTTTTGCCTCCGGCTCGATCATTGGCTATTCCTAACTGTGGAGTCCCCAATAAGGGCGAAACTGCAATCTTAGGATACTATGATTGAGCTGTGGGTGCATTTACTTCAGCATATATCACTTTTGATTAGCTGGATATTTTGCACGCCACTTGTGTAATGACACACCACCTTGTTTGAGTAGTTCTATCCCTAGTAAAAATGACCCATAGAGATCAATAGAAAGAATTTGTATGGGGGAAATGGATTACGGATATGAATACTGATAAATCAGTACAGACCTATTGATGTCAGTAACGAACAAAACAAGATCCAAGGCATCTTTCAGTGATATCAATAGAACAAAACCGTAGGATCTATAAATATCAATAAAGATCCATAGCATCATAGACTTAAAAAAAAAAAATGTACGGGAAATGGCCAACGGATATCAATCGAGGGTCTGGCCTCGGGTTCGAGTCCCGGCTTGGGCATGGATGTGCTTTCTCTCCCCTGTCCTTGTCCTTTCTTTGCGTGGTTGTGTGAAAGGTTGCCTACCCTATAAACGGGTACCTATGGCATGCGTGTACTGTGGAAGTCGGACTTCACACAAAATAACGGTACCGTTGGAAAAGTGAAGCAGCGCACCCCAAATTGCCAGCCTGGCTGGCACCCAACAAAAAAAAAAAATCAATAGAGCTAAATCAGTAGAGGTTTAGTGATATCAGTAGAACAAAACCGTAGATTCGATGAATATCAATAGAGATCAGCATCTTGTTCATCCATTTCCACGTACAATTTTTTTATTGATCTCTACGTGTCATTTTTAGCAGGGCAGTCAGTCAAAAGTTCATTTAAACTTTAAGAGTCTTTAAAAACTTTAAAATTTCATGAAGAACAAAAAAATTATGCTGAAGTACGCTTTGAAAAACTGGACTCAAAACTGGCAAAAAGTCGGATTTTTTAAGAGCAAAACAAACCATGGTTAGGGTCGTAAGAACTGTACACTGGAAATTCCAAAGAATGGCTTATAAAAAAGATATGTCCAACAAATCTATGTTTTCTTTAGAAAAAAACACAAAAGAGAAAATATACTTAACATACGGAACACTAACTGCAGTTCAGAACATTTCAGCTAAGCAGAAAAAAACCATCCAAAGAACAACTATTTTCTTATTTCATACACCAGAAGAAAAAAATAACCTTAACAAAACGAAATCGAAATTCAACCTCCCCAAGGCAGACAGACAGTCGAACGTTTTGGAGTGAAAGACAAGATTCTTTTTCTCTTTTCTTTCACTTCATCTTACTTGCCAATATGAAAACAAAGTTAACAGTTCTGCAAACGCAGGTCAACTACAAGAGCAAAGTAGTTTAAGGAACTGGAAAGTTATCGCACCAAATTCTGCAATTCTTCTTTTTAAAGGAAACAAACTTCAAAATTCGAGACGGGGTTCTCTTTACTTATTGACTTGATCGCGGAGAGAAAGGTGATTGAAGCAGCCAAATGCAGAGCATTTCTCATACACCCCCGCCACAGGTATCTATCCATCTCTTCATGGATATTTGTACTTGAATGTTTCCTGGAAAAGGAAAAGATTTAAAAGTTGTTTCGAAAAGTTTCTTTTGTGCGTAAGTTTGGAGATTTGTAATTTCAATACTTCTGTGAAAAGTTTTTTAAGTATTGCGTCAGATGTATACATTTCTACTTTCATGTCCATACTGTCATTTCTTTTCGATGATTCTGAGAGTTTTCGAAAATGTTTGAATTGGCAAAAAGAACGATAAATGTTGTGTATCAATTGCTTCTTCGTCGATAGTCTAAAAGTAAGTGAATGTAGGCCAAATAAAAAATAGTTAAGATATATATATATATATATTTTCTTTTCCAAATTAAACAGACTGAAACTATACTTTGAAAATTAAAGTATATAGAGAGAATAAAGTACTTTATAAGAAAACTTATACTGAATTGTTATGAGTTTTTTTTTTTTTTTTTTTTTTTTTTTTTTGCAGTAACTTCGTAACATGTAACATACTATAGGGAAAAGAGATAATAGTTAAAATATTTTTGCAATAAATTATGTTCTATTTGTTTTTTTAACACATTTTTCTTTGGCAAAATTCTAAAAAGAGTGACCAAATGAATAAATAAATGAAAAATAAATTAATAAAAATAAATTAATGGATAAATGATTAAATACTAAATGCGTGAATAAATTTGTGAATAATGAATAAATAAATAAGTGAATGAATAAATAAATGAATATTTAAAAATGTGTTAATAAATGAATGAATCAATGAATGTATTAATAAATTAAGGAATAATAAATGAAAACAAAACTATTCTAACTGTGCATGTATCACCCTTAGTTTCCAAGCAAAATGTATTTTATTATATAGTCTAATACCCATTTACATTATATAGGGAAATCAATGAAACACTGTAGAATCGTAAAAATGGTTTGTATTTACAATGTGATGATACAAGGTTCACTTGTCAACTGGAATTGCTTTATATTTTCTTTCCCTTTTTTCCTTGAAGCTTCTTGTGTAGCTTTTCCTGCGATGAATAGCTTGCTGAACTTCCCGGTGAAGTGACCAACAGTAATCCCCCATCATGTTGTAGCATGTGTTTCAGCAGTGCTGCCAACATCATCTTTGTTCATTAGACCTATTTTTTCATGTTATCTTAACTATGAAAAAGCTGTTAAATTCTAAAAATGTTTCTTTATTTCATGAATGTAACTATAAAATGTGAATAAATGGTGGGTGATACAACTTTTTAAGCATCATATTTGGATTCAGCAACCTAAACAACATAAGAATAAGGTATTTTCATTAAAAAAGTTTTTTCATCGTTGGCCTGTGTTATCAGACGGGGAGTTGCAGTGAAAAATATCGAGTAAGATGGTTGCTGAAAAGTCATTCTAGATTTCTTTTAGCAGTAACCAGATATGTTTGTTCCTTTTTTCCGCACGTTGTTTGTAACATAAAATGACTTCACACACTTTCATATAAGCCCGATAAGTTTCTATAGTATCTACTAGTTACTCTAGTTAAAAGTATATCCAGTCTCTTCTCAATTTCCTGACAATTTCCAAGCATGTAATTTAAAGAAGAAAGCAAAAGGAAGGCAAAGCAAAAAAGATGGGTTGTTTCTCTGCATTGACACTGCGCCGGCAGAGAAACATGTTTTACAGAATTCAGTTGGAGTACATAGTAGAAGGTAGAAAGTTATAACTACTTGGGACCACACTGAAAAAATAGATGTTTTTTTTATGTAATATAGCTAATTTTATAGTAATAAACTGTAAAACTGCTATTTTACAGTAACAAACAGTAACATTGCTAGTGTCAGTTTATTACTGTGCATTTTACAGTTTCAAACTGGAACCTTTGCTGCCAGTATTATACTGTTGTTTTTACAGTATAATACAGCTAATTTTATGGTAATATTGCTAATTTTACAGTAATAAACTTTAAAATTGCTAGTTTTACAGTAATAAACTCTAAAATTGCTAGTTTTACAGTGATAAACTAAAATAGCTAGTTTTACCGTTTATTACTGTGCTTTTACAGATTTAAACTGGAACCTCTGCTGCCAGTATTATACTGTAAAACAAACAGGTTATATTTTGCAGTGCATGAGTAGTTCTGATTTTCAAATTGTTCAGATTTTTAAAAGAGAAAAAAAAAAGAAAATACTGTTTGGGAAAATGATCTCATTTAATCAAAGAAAGTGGTTATATAATTCAACCGCGATGAGATGGTCGGTGTCAATCAAATGAGAAAACGAGTCCATTCCTTAAAATAGGTAGAATTTCTACCCATTCAAATTTTCCCATCAATTGTGAATCCAATTCCTCAATTTTCATCTGCGTATCAACCCTTCCTAAAAATGGACAATCCTGAAAAAAGGAGGAATCATAGGCCATCTCTGCAAAGTTGAATTATACATTTTTTATGAACAAAAAACACAATTTTCATACAGTACAATATAAGAAAATATAACGCAAACATATGCATTCATATAGTATTTTAACAAAAACTAACATATCGTTTACTTGACGTGAAACGAAAATTAAAAATTAGTTACAGTACTGTATCTTTATACTCTGGTCTGAGGAACAATTATACAGTTATTAAGCACGAAAATTTAATGAACTTTTGGAAAAAAAAAAAACACATTCGCCGCGTGGCGAGTGGCGACTAAATCTTTATCTTATCTAAAAGCATATCCTTTAACACCCGAATATATAAAAAAAACGTCCTACTCAGAATTCCTAACTATACCAAAAAAAGCATTCACGACCAAAAAAACCCGTTTTTCTGACTGAAAAGATTAAATAAATAAATAAACTCTTTCTGTGAAAAGTAGTTGAGTTTTTTCTTCAGTCCGTTAAACTTAACACAGTTATTTCTTTCCTTAAATAAAGTCACCTTGTTTTAGTCCTTATAGAATACATACGCTGACAGAGAAACATTCGAAAAAGCACTCAAGGAAATTAATTTCTTCTCTGAAAACTTAATGGGCGAAAGGAAACTTCGACGATAAAAAAAAAAAAAGAAAGAAAGATCCAGTTGTATCAAATGCCCGTTTCAAAACAAGAAACAGTGGATACCTGTGAGTTCTCTTCTCCGTTTGACGTTTCTACATTATTTGCCTTCTCAAAAATAATGGATATTTAAGTAGGGATGCTGAAAACTTCTTAAACGCATTTGAACATTTCAATGTCGGATGAAAGGCAGTCATTTATTCTTTCCCCAATAAAGTCTTAAACGGATTTCGCGAAACTAATTAGGAAAAAGGAGATTTTTTCAAAATTCAATCAAAAAAGAAGGTGGAAAAAAAACATTAAACATTTTTGTTTCAACGTTTCAAACATTTCCGCTCGGTTTTTTTCCTTTCAAACTTTAAAGAAAACGTAAAATAAAAGAAATGTAAGAGTTAGAAACGTAAAAAGTGGTGAAAGATATTTTTTTCCTAAAAAGCAACCGTGTGTTTTATATCTGAGTTTTAACAAATTAATTTTATTACTACTTTTCAAGCTGGAACAAAACTAAAAAATTTTAATACGAAATCCATAAATCTAAGGCAGCTAAAACGTAATCTTTTCATAAAAGTTCTCTGTGGAGGAAAAATAAAACATTTAACAATAAATTATTTCAGCTATTCGATGTTTTTATCAACTATCTTACACCGGAAGAAAAAACGTAGAGTTATTCGTAGGCTGCAAAAAAAAGAAAAAAACATTAGTTTCCTTTTTAATACATTTTTTCCTTTGGGTAAATTTCTTTTCTATTGTGTAATTTTAATCTACTTAAAATCGGAAAAAGCTTAAGTCTTCACCAATTTCAACTATTCCGCGGTATAGCAAGCTTTTTTTTTTTGCCCTGCACCAAGTTACTATGTATATGTGTTTACCAGTGGCATCGTAGTTCCAAAACAAAGGAATGGATATCGCAACTCGTGACATAATTTGAAACATGATTTTTTTTAAACATAATTTGAATTCAAATAATCAAAATTCAAATTAATATATTTTTGAAATATTAATGCTTTTGTAATCGCTAACATGTTATGAAGTTTTGTGACATTGCCGGACTGCATAGTATTGTTTCCTCGATCACCAATACATAAAATAAAATAAAGCATCATAAAATTTGCAAAGCCCAAATTCATTTTACTAACTTTCGTGAAGAAGGAAACCAATCTCAAAATTAAATTCAGCACACCACGAGCGAAACCGTAAATCTTTTTACTCTGATACTCAAATCCAGAGACAAAAACCCCCCATCCACAACTGCGAAACGGAAACATATCTCCACTCGGACTTAAATCTTTTGGAAGCAAAGTTCCCTCAAATCCCCGAAACATCAACTCCGCATCCCCCAGACGCACACGCCTCTCACACGCACACAAACACTGGCATACTCTTTCACACACAAACACACATACACACACCTAAACGCCAAAGCCCAGGAATAGGGACATTCTAGAGACGAAACACAAGAAGAGGGTCCTATTGTAACTCGTGATTGCGAAAAACAATTTAAATTCAGGTACAGTAAACAAGGGTTACTTGGACCCTAGATGGTTACTTGAGCCCAACAGTAAAGTGATAAAATAAGGGACTGCAGAGTGCTTCTACCAAGTGGAGAAACGAGGAACTACGTGCAAGTCTTCAACTAATAAGTACCAAACCCAGATTTTATCATTTTCTATAATGGGTTCAAGTACAGTTGAGCCCAAGTAATGGGCTCAAGTGTTTACAGTAGTCAAATTTCAAATTATTATTACATCTAAACTTTTATGCTTTTTTAATCACTAATATATTACGAACTTTTGTGTCATTGCCGAGTTGCATAATATTGTTTTTTCGATTACCAATAAATAAAACAAAAATCCTCGTAACAAAATCTGAACAACACCTAAATTCATTGTACTAGCTCTCCTAAAGACGGAAACCAATCTCAAAATTAAATTCAGCACACCACGAGCGGAACCGTAAATCTTTTTCCTCTGCAACT
This sequence comes from Uloborus plumipes, assembly GCA_038373865.1. Lineage (NCBI taxonomy): Eukaryota > Metazoa > Arthropoda > Arachnida > Araneae > Uloboridae > Uloborus > Uloborus plumipes. The sequence continues at coordinate 96,961 of JAXGGA010001386.1, forward strand.
CAAAGCCAGAAACCCCCCATCCACAACTAGAAACATATCTCCACTCGGGCTTAAATCTGCACTTTTGGAAGCAAAGTTCCCTCTAATCCCCGGCACATCAACTCCGCAGTCAGAGTCTGCAGAGCAACAAACGAAACTGAACGCCGAATGTAATATGCCTAGACGCATTGATAATTGATATTAATGCTCCTCACTTTGAGGGATAACGACAAGGTAAACAACAAGGGCGCAGAGCTTCAAACTGGATTCAGCTACAATTACAAGGCTGCAGTGGGTGGAAGAGTGGTTCAGTAGGAGAATTACGGTTTCAACATTTTCGGGTGGTTGACAGATTATATTTTTGATCTGAAAATACGGGGGTTTTGAAACTTTCTTTTTCTATTTTCCAGTTAAGGTCACCTTGGAGACTTATGTAAAGTTCAACATAAAGCAGAAAAAAAACATTTGCACTTGACGTTAATGTAATTTTGGTGGGGAAAACATACTTGTGCCTTTAAAATATTGGAATCAATCGGAAGAATTATTTTTGTGCGTATAATGGAATTAGTTTGGAATTAACAACTGGTATATAACTCGAGTCATATCCTTCTTTTAGCAAATTTTAAGTAAAATTCCAAGTTTTTCACGCAACTTAATTGCCGGCAGACAACGTGATCGGCTAAGTTTTAAAATTTGTATCTGTGGTTATATTTTATTTGTTAACAAACAAAATGCTTTTAATTAACTTAGACAAGGCTTTTAAAATGATTTTCAATTTTCTCTTTTGATTCTGCTTTAGTGAATGGCAAATCTTAGTAGTGATTATACGTAAGAACCAAGAATTAATAAGAAAGATGAAAACAGAAGAAAGTTTCGGGATGGCCACAAATTACTAGCAAAGCATATCATACAGAGTTATGATCTAAGGCAAAATATTAACTTTATTTATTTATTTGATCTTTGAAACGAAATCTTTGTCCAGCACAACATGGTCTCTAAGAACACGGAACTAATTAATCGTACTCTACGTTGGTTACGAGTAAAGAAAGACCTACGCAGTAATATAGCTCCAAATAGTGGCATTGAAACAAAACAGTTTTCAAAAACGATATATTGGTTGCAAATGCTTACTAATAATTATAAGTTTTATTTTTTTCATACTTTATTTATACCTTAATAAGTAAAAACAATAAATCTACTTCGAACGTTTTAACTTCAGCTTTCTTGGTAACAATAAAACTAAAAGTGACTAGGGTGAAATATTATCACGCAGCCAGACATTTTTAATTATTGCAGTTCATTAGAGATACTATAATTCATGTTTGCATGCAGCGCGTAATTTATTTTACTATTATTAAAATTTGATTAATTGATATAGCGTAATTTAATCTTTGGGTACATAATATTAATGTTCAAATTTCATTGTTCCGTAATTTAATTATTTCCTTACCCGTTGACATTAAGTTGAACATCAGCCAATGTAAATGCTGCAAAATTTAGAATATAACAAAAGTCATTTGTAAATTATGGGAACATCAAAAAACGAAATTGAAAAGAAAAATTCTACTGCTGTTAAAACTGCTATTAGATTGAAGCACAAAAAACACTTTAAAATATATTTTGGATCATCTTTTAAGAAAGAAACAATTCTTTCTAAACGTAAATTGCTTCGAAATGACATAAATATAAATAAAAACATTCTTAAACTTGATATCTTTTGAAAATTAAACAGGAGAGAGAGAGGGTACAAAACAAGTGGAATTTAAAAACACAAGTGAAATATTTGTTAAATAGGAGAAAAAAAATTAGATGAGTATTGCTCACTTAAAGCTTAAGTGCAACCAGGAGAAATAAATATTTAGTTTTTATTTAATGTTGTATTATAGAGCGGACACCTTTTACAAAAAAACCTACTTTAACCAGCTGATCTGAGGTCAAATTTCTTTCAGCAGATTTTCAATTTAAAGAAAACTCCCACATAAGCAAATAAAACCAACGGTTAAATACGATGAATGAACTCAAAACTCGCCTCTGCACAAGTAAAAAGATTTAAGTAAATTGCTCACGTTTTGCAAAAGAAAGCTTCACTATAGTTAGAGAGAAAATCAAATTCAAAAAAAAAAAAAAATCCGGTAAATAGTTAGTATATACTGGATAGCTTCCATCCTATACATATTTGATTTCACGAACTAACATTTTTCAGCTATCAGCTGTAAATGCAAACGGCTCAGCTTACAACTGAGTAAACTCTGCGGGTACAGTTGAGGTTACACAGCTGCAGTGTATGTCAAGAGCGTATCCAGCCACTATGAAGAAAAACAAGCAAATCCTTTCTGGCTTTATCATTTTTTCAGGAAAACAATGTAAACTGCTAAGACAACTAGTAGGGGCGAGTGATATCATAAATTTAGGATTTTTCAAGAACTTCATACTTAGAGACTGCCCATAAGTGATGTCAAGCTTTGAGGGGGAGGGAGTTGGTTACATTATGACACTTCATTGACAAGCAGGAGGGACATGTTAACAACAAGTATGACATCACGCTTTTTTTTTTCTTTTTTTTTTTGTATAAGAATATGTTAATAAAAAATGTCCGACCCATGTGCTAAAGGGGGCAGTGTTCTGTGAAGTGTGGCAGTTTGTGACAAATAGGAGGAAAAAGGGGGTCTAAAATCTTGAAAAAAAAAAGAAGTGCGACTCCATTTATGGACATTCCCTTCAAAAATTCGCGGAAAGAGGGTAAAAACTTCATAGCTAAAAAGCTTCATCCCAGTAAAATCCCGAAAACTCTCAAAATGGCATCAACTAAAAATCAACAGCTGCTGCATTCATTCCCAAATAACCGACCTATTGATCGATCAAATCACCATCCTAACGAACGACTTGCACCACTCTGCCTGCGAAAACCAAACTACATTCATAGCAGCAATGTAATTCAGCATACGAATCCGCTCTAAATGCCGAGGATAAACTTGATATCCGAAAGCATTAATTTTAATATAGCGGATGCAGCGTTAGGGGATCAGGACATTAAGACTACGCAGTTAATTTATGTGGAGGAGACAGGAGGGGCGCAGGGTCCGCTTTCGCAGTTTCGCGATATTTCTGGAATGAAAATTAGTTTCAGGGGGCCCGAAGTTTGTATTGGTGCAGGGCGCCCCAGGGGATACCAAAGCCCCACTGCGAGACACCATTAGAATCTCGCTACACGGAGCCAAATAAAGAATTTTGGGCGGCACGGAGGCAGGAATTTAATCACGTTTTCCTTTGTCAAGTTTATTTTTGCTCTGGTAAAAGAGTGAATGAGAGATATTACTTCCACGGAAGAGACACGAGGCGACAATGAATAAAAAGAAATGATAATTATGTTTATTTTGGTAGCTTTAACTGCTGATGGGAAGGGTTTTCGAGGACGTTTTATGGTTGGTCCGTTTGTCGGTTGGATGGATGAATGAATGAATGGATGAAAGAATGGATGGATGAATGAGTAGATAGATGGATTAGGTTTACAGATTACAATAGCAAGAGCGACATACGGAACGCCAAGCTGATGATTGATAGTATTTTCAGAGAAATTTTGGAAACTAAATTGAAAACAAAATTGAAAATAACGAAATGCAAAAGGTTACTACAAGAAAACCGAAACACCTTAAACAAACGTCTTGTAGCTGCTTAAAAGTCGAAGTTTGTATTGGTGCAGGGTGCCGGTTTGTCGGTTGGATGGATGAATAGATGAATTAATTAGGTTTATAAATTACAATAGCGACAATGACATACGCAACGCCAAGCTGATGACTGATAGTATTTTTAGAGAAATTTTGAAAACTAAATTGAACATATAATTGAAAATAACGAAATACAAAAGGTTACTATAATATAACCAACATAAAAACCAAAACACCTTAAGTAAACGTCTTGTAGTTGCTTAAAAGCACGGTAAAGATTGAATGACAGGTTAAGTTTATTATAGGCCTATTTATTTACTTTGTGCCTACTTTTATTTTCCAAGAGTAAAAGATTACAATAGCGAAAATGAGATGTACAGCGTCAAACTGATGATTGATGGAATTTTAATAGTGAAAATGCGAAAACAGAATGGACGGAATTTTGAAAAAGTTAGAAAATAATGAAATACAAAAAGGTTCTTCAGTCTCAATAGCTCGAAGTCCCAAAGGACCGGCTAAAAGCTTCGAGTTATTGGAAGTTCTCACGTCCTTCTCAAGAGTTTGAGACCCAATGAAAACTTTGAGATAAAGTAACATTCGAGTTGTAAGGTTTCGAGTTATCGAAAATCGACTGTACTTGAAAACCAAAAGACCTTAAACAAACGTCTTGTCCCTGCCTAAAAAATCGGAAAAGATTAAATGGCAGGCTAAAATTATTACGGGTTTATTTATTTATTTAGTGTTAAGGGGTTACAGTACCTCAAAAATGACCAAAAGACCAGAAACAATTTTATTGCTTATTTCAAAAGTAAAAGTTATTTAAAACACTCAGAAAAAAATAGCATTGTTCTAGCTAAATTATTTAAAAAGTTATGACTGTCTTTGGGGCATGCATGCTGTGTGTTCTAATGGAAAAGTCAAACTTTAAAGTGCTTTTTCTCGGTGATCAGTTTTTAGTGTTTCTATGTTACTGGAAATGCTAAGGAATTTTTTCTATAAAAGATATAACTTTAAAGCAATATTTTTTGCACTCAGGATAATATATTTAACAAAACCGTGCATTGAATAAGCGTTTTATAAATAAAAATTTTTTTTAGAATTTGTTAAACCTCGAAGAACAAAATTTTCTAAGAATTTTTTACAAAAAAGGTCACAAAATATTTTCTAATCAAAATATCAGAAAATGAATGCACAGATTTGTTGAGGTAATCCTTGTGATCATTTGCCAAAAAGAAATTTTGAAATTAGTGCAGAAACAAAAAAGCCATAGGGTTTTTAAAAAATTGAAATTTTCTTACATTTTTCAAATATTCAAAAAAAGTTTTCAAAATTTTTAATGTTTGAAAACAAATTATTGATTATTAAACAAGTGCAGAAACAAATATTTCAAAGAATTAACTTTTTCACTTAAATTAAAGAAATTTGTTAGAAAGGTACTGTAACCCCTTAACTTTTATTTTACGAAAGAGTAAAAAATAACCATAGTGAGAATGAGATATATAAGTCCAAGCGGATGATATACAGTATTTTAAGAGTAAAAATGCAAAACTATGGATGAAATTTTGAAAAAGTTAGAAAATAACAAAATACTAAAAGATATTACTTTAAAACCATGAAATCCTAAGCACACGTCTTGTCCCGGAAAAGATTGAATCACAGGCTATGTTTATTAAGGGCCTATGTATTTATTTTGTATCTACTTTTATTTTCCGAAAGAGTAAAAGATTACAATGAGGATAATGAGCTATGCAACGACAAGCTGATGATTGATAGAATTTTAAGAGTAAAAAGGCGAATAACAGCATGGACGGAATTTTGAAAATAATGAGATGCAAAATGATACTACTTGAAAACTAGAAAATCCTACGCAAACGTCTTGTTCCTGACTAAAAATAAATCAAAGGAAACGGCATTCTAAGTTTGTTACGAGCCAATTTATTTATTTTGTGGATCAAAATAAAAACTTCAAAATGGGTAAATTTCAAGGATTGATAAAATGACATACCCCCCACCTCGACTTTTTTTTAATCAGACTTAATTACTTGATGTCTGAGAATTATCTCCATTTTTATTTGAAATCAATTCGATCCCTATAGTTTTTCAATAAGCAGAAGAAAGATAATACATAAAAAATTAGTTATTAACTTAGAAATAATGACAAAAACCACGTCAGTGAGTTCAAATACAAACAAATCATACTCTGATAACATAAATTAATAACTTTTCATTCTCTGAAATTCGCATTTAGGCAGTAGATATTCCTTTATTTTAATTACCCATTAAAAATACTATTTAGAGTCCTTGCAAAAAAAAATTACACGTTGAACTAATTCACCATTCTTAGTTGTTTTATCAGCTATAAACATGTAGATAACAAAATAAAAGAGCCAACGAAGAATTTAATGCCATCTTACGATTTGCAAATTAAGTTTCTTAATGACTCTCATTACCGGCGTTATCAGAACATTAAGATAAGCCGCAAAAACGTTCTTAACATTAATTATGGGCGCTTACTGCAGTAAAAATAAGAATTCATAATGGGCTACCCATAAAAGCTTTTATAAACACTTTTGAGTACTTATCTGATTTTAATTTTAGTTTTGCTGGGAAGAATGCCCTAAATTTCTTTCCGACATTTGAAGAAATTAACAAATGGAGCGATAATTGTTTTAAATATGTTATTTTTGATGCGTGCAAATTTGCTTCTTAACAGCCATTTTGTCGATTTTTATTTCTTTTTATTTATTTATTTTAAAATTATTAAAAAAAAACTCTACTAATGAGATCGGCATTGAACAAAAACCGAAATGAACATTGATAAAAGCGCCACCCTAGTAAAAATGACCGGCTTCTGCAACCTTAGAAAATAGCCGGTACCGCCTTCAGCCGTCTTGCTTGAAGCCGGTACCGCCTTCAGCCGTCTTGCTTGAAGCCGGTACCGCCTTCAGCCGTCTTGCTTGAAGCCGGTACCGCCTTCAGCCGTCTTGCCTGAAGCCGGCACCGCCTTCAGCCGCATTGCTCTAAGCTGGTACTTCCATTGACCGCCTTGCTTGAAGCTGGTATCGTCTTGCATGAAGACAGTTGAAGACTGTACTAGCTTTAAGCAAGGTGGTTCTATTCACCTTTACTGCCTTTGACTGCTTTTATCAAAGCCGTTACCAACTTTCACCCCTTTGATGAACGCTGTTCATTTTCCAATGATACCTTGTAATAAAGGAGAATATCTACAGTAAAGCGTGACAAATGCAAATTATAATTGGAACAAAGCGTGGCTTGATAAAAAAGAAATTTATTAAAAAGACTTTTTAATGCAGCAGGATTCACTTCTTTACTATAACAATTTGACATGTTTTTTTTTTTTTTTTTTTTTTGTAGATTTTGATAAATTTCAAAGAAAGTTACATTACATTATTAAAACCATGAAAATACACATCAAGGTTTTTGCTGTTCAGCAGAACAATTACTAAAAAAGAGAAAGAGAGAGAATTCTGTGAAATTGCAAGTTGAATTCTAAAATAGCAAAACATAAATTAACTTTGTTTTTTAAGAAACAAACTTCCCTGATAAATTTGTTTTCTGATGACAGTTTAAAAGATTAAGCAAGCAATATTAATTTGGGCAATGATATGAAAAATAATAAATTTCCATTAGGTGTTATAAAACTAGACAAAATATACAAATGGTTGTCAAAAGGTACACGGTAACAAAAAATGATTGCACCCTTTTTATGAAATTATACATACAGAGTATTGATATAAAATTACACGCTTGTGTGATTTGTGTGTGTGAGATAAAATTACACATTTGTGTTCGTATATTTCGTATATTTTTTTTTTTTCAGAATAACTAAATAATGAGCAAATTGTGTTTGTCTACTTCCTTTTGGATATGAAATATTTTTTAGCATTTTATAAAGAACGGATTTGTGACAGAAATAAACTTTCGGATGTAAACAGTGAATTTCGCAGTTAAGCAGTTGTAAGGTTTTTTTTTTTGCTCTTTAAAAGCTTTAAATAATTTTAAAAATGTATTTTTGCTGTGAAAAGTATTTTTAAAGTATGAAATGGGTGATCTGATAACAATAACTAAACATATATAAGCGCTACTTTGACGCCATCGACTTAAACCACGGATGCAAACAGGAATTACTTATCCCGCGATTGGCAACGAGTCATCACTACGCACATTGTTTTGATATTAATTAAGACCAATTCCATTTGCACTTTGATAGATGTTCAAACTTACTTTAAGAAAGAATAAAAAATGTTATCTTGATCCAATTCTAAGTATTACAACAAATTTAAGGAAAGCATTTCACCTCTCAGAATGAACTTTAAATGGATAAATAACAAATACAGCGAGACCAAGCGAAACAGGATACTAATCAAATCTATCTTAACTAAAGAAAAGCTATTTATTATTCGCAAGGAAAATTCCCCGTTGTGCAACATGCGAAACTATAGAAGACTGATCATCTTATATGGGTCTGCCCGAGAAACTCATTTAACAGGCAACTTATCATTAACAAACTTGCAGCAAAAAATCTAACCAGAGATGAAATTTTTCACTTGGATTTATCAAGCTACTCCAAGAGTGTAAAAACAACATATTTTCCCATTGCAATATTATAGCCACAGACACTTCCAAAAAAGGAGACAAGGTTAGCACCGGAATCGTGAACTTTAACAGTGGCGTTGAATTGATAGGGAAAGTGGCCCCCATCAACTCTGTTTTTACAGCGGAAGGACTAGCCTTATGGCTAGCCATCATTTGCCTTTGCCAGAAGAATGCTGTAAATGTTATTCTTTATGACAGCTTGTCGATTCTTAACTCCCTCGTGGCCGTGGAAGATAAATCACCACATATCTCGCTCATGATATGGAAAGGTAGCGGCAATCTGATCGACTCTCTCACGGAAATTCGACTAATCTGGACTCCAGCTCATGGGGATTGAAGAGAATGAAAAAGCAGATGAATTGGCCAACCTTGTCAACACGAAGAACCTCATCCTCCACTGGGTCGCATGTGGCGATATCATCAAGATTATTAAAAGAAACACCTGGGACTAATGTCTCTCCTCCTGGGAGATATCAAAGTTCCCCGCTAATTTCCAACATCACTTGTCAATTAAGAAGGACAATCGGCTAATCCGAAAAATCGGTTCTATGATGTGCTATTTTCGAAACTCCGGACTAGGACTTATGACCAATGACAAACTTTTAAAAATCAAGAGTCCCCTGTCCAATGGGGCTCGGTATGTGATATACCAATGTTAGAAATTATTTTTAAAAATTTGTGGTCCGACGAACCACTAATTTTTTTTGCAGTGGTTCAAGGCGAGTCTTACTGGTTTGGGACCCGTGGACCAGCAGTAATTTCGAACGATATATACTATGAATTTTCTGTAGGACAAGTCGAATGGACCAACGAAAAAAAGATTAAATTTCAGAATAAAAAGTTCTGAATGTAAAAATTTAAGCAGAACCGGCACTCCTAATATAAATTGAAAAATAATTGAATTGAGTGTTGAAATTATTACCACACATATATATACTATCGTCCTTGCCTAATTGGGTAACGGATAAACGAATAAAAGTCCTGGAACCCGTCCCATAGACGCAATGTTAAAGATCCCCGCTTAATCGAATAATATTTCTTGGAACGGACAGTATTTGTTAAAGGGAGGCCAACAGTATCAGTGGCGTATCCAGGGGGTGCCAAGGGACTAATGCACCCCCAAAATTTTGTAAGACTGTAAAAAATGGTGGCACCGAATTTTGAAAAAAACATGTAGCCTTCATGTAAATATGCTTCAGGTTTTTTCAATGAAAAATACTTTATGGACACTGAAATATTGCCATATTATTTTCTGTTTTCGACAATAAGAAGCAAAACTAATTGTTATTCTGTAATTGTGGAAATGTAAGAGGAAAATGAGCGATGTACCCGCGCCTTGTTGTTCTTGCATGATATTCATTTTTGTGAAAAAAAAAAAAATTCTTTGAGCAACGTTCAATAGAAAAAATTAAATCGAAATACTAAGTTTTTAAAGTTTCACCATATTTCTTGATTTTTTTCCTCTCTCATCAGTGTCGATGTTCGACACCCAAAATCAATTCCTGGATACGCCACTGAACAGTATTGCATTTGACTTTTTCTACATCCAACCACTCCTGTATTCGCTTCTGTTGGATTAAATCTGCAAGGTCGTTTTCGGCTTTGACCAGTTTTAAGGAATTATGCCCTCATGTGTTCAAAAACTTTTGATTTTTTTTTCTTTAATGCAAGAGTATTTCATTTATATTTGTAGTGTCAAGAATCGGCAATGTAATGTAAGATTTTTTGGAAAATAGTGGGGATGCACCGAGTAGCATTTTACCGAGTACCGAGTACCGAGTTGCCGAGTACCGAGTACCAATTGTTTTTAAAAAAATCATTGACATAGAGCGGTACAGGGTGAGAAATCATTACAAAATTTTACTGGTCTTCTCGACCAGTGAACAGGAATATATGCTGGTTAACTGACAACACATTTTTTTTCTTTTAAAAAATGGTGGTCTTTGGATTGTTTATTTTTTTTTTATGGTGATTCGAGGCGAGTTTTACTGGGCTGGAACCAATGGACCAGTAGTAAATTCGAACCCTGACATATGAACTGATCATTGGAATGGACCTCTATATGATAGTTCTTAGAACAAAAATCCCACTGAATTTAACTTATGCATTGTGTAAAATATTTTATTTATTTTGTCAAAAATTTTAGAAAAAAGTTATTTTAAAATGAATAAATGTAAAGTATCAATTAAGTTGGAATTATATTAATCAATTATTGATTAGTTCTAATTCTCTAAACTTGTTCGTCAAAAAAGTTCGTCAACTTTCTGGCTGTGCTTTGATGAAGTCTCAAATGCACAAGAAAATGTCAATAGTGAAAATACCAACACTAAATTCGAATATGATGACGAGATGTTAAAGAAAGAGATGGTGTCTTTCTTTTCTGGAGAATTACTAAATAGAACAAATAGTCCTTTTGCCTAGTGGAAAAAAATAAAAAAAGTTTCTATCTTATGCAAACTAGCAAAAAAGTTTCTTAGCGCACCTTCAACTAGTGTGTACAGCGAGAGGGTTTTTTCCGAGGCAGGTTATATTTGCAGCAGTCTAAGGAATAAGCTTTCACCAGAAAATGCTGAAAGATTAGTTTTTTTGCACCATAATTTAAGATACAACAATTTCAATTATTAAAATATTTTGCTGGCATTTTCCCTTTTTTTCATTAAATATTAGACAATCTTTTTCTCACCCTAATAAAAATGACTTAATTTTACTTCTCTGTGTCATCACTATGCCACAAGTTTGAATCTGCAAAACCTTGATTTTAAAAATTCGTAATCTAAATTTTTAATGATTAGAAATATATTGGAATATGATTGAAAGTTTCTTTTTAATGAGTTTATTAATATTCATCTTAAGGATCACTTGGACTGTTCCTGACCAAAGGTAAGTTCCCCTACACCAATATGCGATATGAAAAAGTTAATTACATTTGCACATTCTTAGTTAATTTTCATATTGATTTGGTATTATAACTTTTTAAAAACTTATATGTAGAATTCAGTCATATTTTATAAATATATTAATTGTAAATGATTGCATTATATGTATATTTGCATATTTTTAATTATTGAAAAATGTGTCTTGAAATTTTCTACAACTACTCAGTATCGGCCGAGTACCTGATCCAAATTTGGCCGAGTACCGAGTACTCGGCAAACTGGCCGAGTAGGCCGAGTACCGAATATTTACCGAGTACTCGGTGCATCCCTAGAAAATAGCTTAATTTTTTCGATGAAATTATGAACATTATTATTGGAAAAACAGTTTTATGACTTTGTGGGCTCCTTAAAGCTCCAGGCCTCGGTACTATAGGTCTGGTATCCCCACCGAAATTGCAGCCCTAATTGTATGTAACTTCATAATTTCATGAGATCATTCTAAGCACCTCCTTGTTTTTTTGTTATGATATTTGGGATTATATAATTGCTCTGAATTTGAATCCATCTTCTTCAAATTTAAAACCATGATCCTAAAAACTATTTGCATAAGATTTGTCCTTGTCATTAGCAGTAAGCTGGCGGTTTTTGGACAGGCGATAACAGATGGTCAATGCCAACTTTCTTTGGGCTAGCTGGCTGAAGCTGGTTTTTACCGTCTAAGACGTAGATGATCGAAGCCTGCTTTCTATGGCTTAGCTGGCTGAAGCCGGTCTTTACCGTCTTGGTCTTAGACGGCTAAAGCCGGTCTTAGACGGCTGAAGCCGGTCTTTACCGTCTTGGTCTTAGACGGCTAAAGCCGGTCATTACCGTCTAAGACGTAGACGGTCAAAGCCGGCATTGACCGGCTTTTGCCGCCTGTCCAAAAACCGCCTTTAAGACGTTAAAAGCCGGTCATTTTCACTAGGGCATCTATTCGCAGTCTACAGTTTTCCATCACTGTTTATTTATTTTTCGCAGATATCAGACATAAAGGATAGATTGGGAAAGGTTATAATATCATGGCGGAAACTAAGCTTCAGGTGAGAAGAAATGTTTCGACAAAGAGAAAAAAGGACAGGTAGGGAAATGTTGAGCAAAGTGAAATAGCGGAGCAAAGTAAAATGGTGAAATATTTTCACAGTTTGCAGCGTCACCTACCAAGCAATATTTTGAATAAATTGCTAGACATATACTGTCGTCCCCGCTTAATCGAGTAACGGATAAACGAACACCCCGCTTATACGAATAAAATATCTCGGAACCGATACCATAGACGTAATGTTAAAGATGCCCGCTTAATCGAACACCGCGTTTAATCGAATAATATTTCTTGGAACCGACAGTATTCGTTTAAGCGGGGCCGACAGCAGTTGATTCCTGTCAAAAAATAAATAGCTCAAAAGATTAACGAAAAAAATCAAAACACGTTATTTTTCAAATTTGATACGCTTTTCGTAATATTCGTGGTTTTTCAAAAATATTTCTAGTTATTGTAAAATAAAATTTTGTAATTATCATTTTAATTGAGATTTACCGATGTCCAGTGCAGTATTTATTTAGTTTGTATTTGGCATTTTTTTATTTTAAATATTCAAGGTAATTTGTCAAATGCACGCGAGGCAAAGTGGATGGGGCAAAGTGAAATAGCACATTTTGTTTACTTGTGCATTCATTTATGAAATCATGTACCGTAAAGTCGGGTTACTTGGACCCTAAGGGGTTACTTGAGCCCATTACAGTAAAATGATAAAATCTAGGTTTGGTACTTATTAGTTGAAGACTTGCACGTAGTTCCTTGTTTCTCCTCTAGGTAGAAGCACTCTGCAGTCTCTAATGCTAGTACCAAACCCAGATTTTATCATTTTACTGTGGGCTCAAGTAACCTCCTTGTGGGTCCAAGTAACCCGACTTTACGGTACGTGTTTCTTCCTTTATTGATTCATCTGCATTCTTTTACTTATTAATCCACTTTTTTATTCAATCATTCAATCATTTTCTTATTCACTCTCTATTTTATACTCTCACTAGCCGGGTACTCGGATCTGCACGGGTTTCTGCTGGGCAGGGTGTTTTAGTGAAACTCTTTCATAAATTTTTCAACTTTAATTCATAAATTTTTCAACCATCTATATGTACATAAATGTAGCTACTTCCCTAAACAATGGCTATTTTTTTTGTATGAATAGAATAAAAAAAACTGTACTACAAGCCCTAAATACAAATGCAAGTTACAAATAATGTTTTGGTAAACAGGAAATGTTATAAGCTTGGGCATATTGAAATAAATACATATTTACAGTATCAATAGATCTGGAGTTAAGCATTTCCAAATATTGAATATAAAAAAGGTCCCATTGTTACAGTTTCTACCCTTGTGACTCCGCCTGGTTCTCACAATCCCACTTTAGAGCCTAGTTATGCATGGCTTCTTGATAAACTACACTATTTGTCCTGCCACTTAGTGAGTTAATGGTGAGCCACCTGGTTAGCTATTATTGGCACAACTGACTATAAAAATCCTAAGAAAGCAATAAATTTCATACCTACTCCAGAGAAGCCTTGGTTCAAAATTTTCATTATGATCACTATTAATATTGTTGTTGCGAGGCAATCAAATTTTGCAACAATGGGTTGAAAATTTAATCATTTAATGGGGAAATTACATGAAATTTACTATTTTCTATATTAACTTTTTTAAACTAAGCTTTTTAAAAATAAATTATAGCTTATCCTGCTCCCTGTTACTGTAGCTATCTACGGTGAAAAAATGGTTAAAATCGGTCCAGTAGTTTTGAAGATTACCCCGGACATACACATACAAAAGTAGTCATTTATGTACATAGATTACTCTTTCTCCTATTTTAATTCATCATTTATTTATTTATTCGTTTATTTTTTCATTCATTACTCATTTATTCGTTTACTTACGTATTCATTTGATGAAAATTACTGTTAATCATCAAATAGAAAATGCTTCGTTACAAAAATATTGCGTTTTTCACTTTGCCCCATGGTTTTTGGAGGTGAAAACTTTGCACCTTTTTCTGAAGGTACAAAATAACTGCCAAAAATGAAAAATAATACTTCAACGCAAGTTGCATTACAAAATTCATTAGTTCTTGTTTATGTACAGTAATTTTTGGAGCAAATTTTTAATTTGTTCATTCTGAACCAGGTGAGTTATCTTAACTATTTCACTTTTCCCCACCTTCCCCTACATGAAAAATTGACGATAATCCAGACAATGCAAAATATGGCTCATAAAATTACGCTCCATCTAACAGTAATTTTTACTTTCACTTACTACGAGAATGAAATTATCGTTCAAAAGTAAAGCTAATGTTGCAGTCAAGAGACTAATATCGCACATACGGGCCTTTATTTAATTCCTTTATAAAATTCATCACCAGAAACATTTCTAAGACTCTCTTAATTAAATTGGAAAATTTTGCGAAACTAAACATTGAAACTAGATTTTCAGAGTAATCAATTGTTTTTTTTTTATAAAGGTGGTTTTGAAAAATTAACATACATGCATAGGAACAAACCAGTAAAACACTAAAAATCCTGAAATATTTGAAAAAACTCCGAAAACAAGAAGTTTAACTTGCAACACTAAAGTTAGTCGGAAAAATGTTAGTGCTCGCGTAAATGTCATTAAATTTAAAATCCATGAATAAATTACGTAACAAACTCGCTACTTTGTTTTTCGAATTTGTTCTTGTGGTAAACTTTCGCTACTTATTATTTTATACGTTGTGCTACGTGGTATGTTAAAATCAAAGTGTTCATGAATGTACATTGTACAATATTTAGCCTGTTATCAAATAACACAGATTCATGTAAATTATTTAGCAAATTACTGGTCAGCAAATTATCAATCATATAAATTATTTAGTAAAGTATTTTGCAAAAGTGTTTCATGTTTGAAAATACCTACTGGACATTTAAACACGTTTAAGAGAATAATCTGTCTAAACGTCAAATTATAATAACAATAATAAATAAATAAATAATTCAAGTACGCAACGAATATTATTTCTTTTTACTATGGATCAATCAATAAAAGTAATAAGTTATATAAAATCTAAATCACTTCGGACTTCATTAATTTAAACTTTAAGCCAGGAAATTATTAGTTGAACATTAAACTTATATTACTTATGGAAGAGATATGAATAAATGGACACAATATATGAGATTGATAAATTTATTCAGGTTCAAAAAGTAATTCAGAACGAACTTGTACTGAAATATTCACAAATCTTTCATGGTAGAAGAAAAAATCAGTCCAGTAGTTTGGAAGATTACCCCGGACATACATACAAAAAGTAGTCATTTATGTATATAGATTAGTAAAAACATTAATCTACTTGGAACGTTTTAACTTCAGCTTTCTTGGCAACAATAAAGCTAAAAGTGACTTGGGTGAAATATTATCACGCAGCCAGACATTTTTAATTTTTGCAGTTCATTAGAGTTATACTATAATTCATGTTTGCATGCAGCGCGTAATTTATTTTACTATTATTAAAATTTGATTAATTGATATAGCGTAATTTAACCTTTGGGTACATAATATTAATGTTCAAATTTCACTGTTCCGTAATTTAATTATTTCCTTACCCGTTGACATTAAGTTGAACATCAGCCAATGTAAATGCTGCGAAAGTTAGAATATAACAAAAGTCACTAGTAAATTATGGGAACATCAAAAAACGAAATTGAAAAGAAAACAAATTCTACTGCTGTTAAAACTGTTAGTAGATTGAAGCACGAAAACACTTTAAAATATATTTTAGATCAGCTTTTAAGAAAGAAACAATTCTTTCTAAACGTAAATTGCTTTGAAATGACATAAATATAAATAAAAACATTCTTAAGATTGATGTCTTTTGAAAATTAAACAGGAGATAGAGGGTACAAAACAAGTGGAATTAAAAAACACAAGTGAAATATTTGTTAAAATGGAGAAAAAATAGATTCGTTAAAATAGATAAAAAAAATGCGGCGAAGTAAGGTAAGATAATTTTAAAAATCTCAACTGAAATTAATCTCAAAAGAAAAAGTATTTTTTAATAATATACTTAAGAACTAAAATTGTATCGTTTGAGGCTGAAGAAATATTTTTTTTTCTTTATTCGAATAAAAAAAATGATTTTGATCTTTTTCCAGCCTATCATGACTTTTGAATTGAAATTTTAAATTAAGCACAGCCACTAAAATAGTTCTTCAATTAATATAAATTTTTTTAAATGCAAAAATTGAAATTTAAAAAAAAGCCATTTTTCAGAATCCATTTGGATTGACAACTAAACCATCAAGTGCTTATGATTATCTATGATGATCAAAAAGAAAAATGAACAAAAATACTGCAACGATAAAAGAAAAAAAAAAGTGAACATTAATGATGTTACTAAAATTTTTGATTTTAATTTACTGTAATTAAAACAGTTATGATTAGTCGGAGTAAGGGCCAGGTTTCAAAGATTCATATCATAACAAAGTCAAATATGTTCAATCGTGAAAAAGCTAAATATGAAAAATTGGATAACACGAAATAGCACAGAGGACCGGAAAGTCTTCTGCGCAATTTGATACAAATCTTTCAGCACGAAATTATAAAACAGGGGAAAAAAAAAACATCGGTCCTCTCAGTTTCATGCGAAACGTTTTTCACAGCATTTTGCAACAGGAACGTAATTAAGCCACAAATGACGCAGCCGCGGAATTGCCGATCGCTCTGCTAGAAGATGAAAAATAGAATTCACAGGAGCGTGCTTAATAAAGCCTTGCCGTGCTTTTTAAGTCCACTTCACAGGCGCTTCTCGATCGACACGAACTTCTTCGGGAATACTGACCATATGGAAAGCGATACACCCGCCATTTTGGATCTAAAATCCGCGTAGAACTGATAAACACAAAGGGTCCCAAACTTGTCCGATTCGAGAAATCCTTTGAAGAATTAGGGTTTTCTCAAGGCACCGTAATCTATCTCTATTCCATCTGAGTAGATTAAAAGTACGGACTTTTCGTGGCAAACATTTAGGGAGAACCTGGATTAAGATATTATTAATTAACACAATGCGTACTGCTTAGAAATTACTAAGAAGGCAGAAATCGCACGTTTTTGGGGCACACTACACCTTATTTAAAGCATAATAACTGCAGTCTGTTAGATTTAAGCCTTTAAATATTTTTAAATACAATCAGCTCCATGGAAATACGTTACATAATGTTTTACTTATCCTACACTACAGTTTGGCAACAGTCTTTAAAATTCATATACCTGATGCATTCTTGTGATTTTTAGTAGTTGTGTAGTTGTACATTAAATCCCATGTTTTAATGTTTTAAGTGTCTTTTTACGTTAAATACTTTGATTTATCAGTTGTTCGCCGTTTTTTACTACATAGTCAAAATAAATTGTTTTTCAAGAATACTGTTGATCTCTGCTGAATTATTCAACACAGTCGAGTCTCGGTAACTCGAATATTCCTTTATCTTGAAGTTTTCATTGGATTTCAAACTCTTGAGAAGGCTGTGGGAACTTCCTATAACTCGAGCCATCATTAGGGTGGTGGGGTTTTATTTTATGTTAGAGATACTTTAACTTGCAATGAATTGGCAATAAATGACAAACCTAATGATATTGACATGGTTTGGCTAGAATTGATGAGCGGTAAGGGTAAAAAATTACGTTTGGGTAACATTTATAGGCCACCTAATCTAAGCCAGGGTCAAGATGAACAGATGTATCGTATTATTAGAGACATGTCGAGTAAGGGACCGGTAATTATAATGGGGGATTTCAATTTTCCGGGCATTGATTGGAATAATTCTTACCCCAATAATAGTAGAGAAGAGGAATTTCTAAAAGTAATTGGTGACTGTTTTTTAGATCAAGTTGTTTCTGAGGGAACACGGCAGGATACTGTTTTGGATCTTGTTTTCTGCAATGTTGAAGGCTCTGTACAGGCATTATGTGTAGGGGAGCATATTGGGGATAGTGACCACAACAGCATTAGGTTTGGGATTAAGTTTGATATGCACAAAGACAAAAATTTTAGGTTTGTACCTAAATTCAGAAATACTGATTTTGTCGCACTCAGGCAGAGTTTGAAAGCGGTTTTTTCATCAGGTTTGGACAATAGCGATGTAAATTTGCAGTGGACAGAGTTTAAGGAAAAACTAGCAAAAACAGTTGGAGATTTTGTTCCTTTTAGGAGAAAAGGGGTAAACACAAAAATTTGGCCCATGTGGTTCACTAGGGAAACTAAGGATGCTCTAAACCATAAGCAAGCTGCTTTTCGTCGATTAAAAGAAACTGGTCACAGCGCAGACAGGCTACAGTATTGTGAGGCTAGGCGTAGTTTTAAGTATTTGGTACGGTTTCAGAAAAGAGAATTGGAACAAAAGCTGGCAGATAATATTGACAGGAATCCAAAGGAGTTTTTTGCATACGCAAATTCTGGGAAAGTTCAAAATAGTCAAATTGGGCCACTAGTAGATGAGCATGGAAATTTAATTCAGAATGATGGTGATATAGCAAATGTTCTAAATGACTTTTTTTCCAGTGTTTTTAACGATAACTGTATCTCAACAGTTGACACAAGCAAGACACAAGCTACTACACAGCTTGAGGACTTTGTATTTTCCAGGGAGGACGTTTTACTTTATTTGAAAAAAATTAAAACCACAAAAGCTCCGGGACCAGATAATATTTATCCAAAAATTCTAGTAGAATGTGCAGAGGAATTAGTTGACGCTATAGTTAATATATTCAATGCTTCGTATAACTCAGGGATAGTGCCAGAGGACTGGAAACTAGCTAACATTACACCACTCTTCAAGAAAGGGTCTAGAGGTAATGCAGGAAATTATAGGCCTGTGAGTCTGACTTCAGTGGTATGTAAAATTTTTGAAACATTGATCAAAATTAAGATTATGAATTTCTTAGAAAATAATGGGCTGTTGAGTAGTTTGCAGTATGGTTTCAGAAAAGGTAAATCGTGTGCTACTAATTTATTACATTTCTACGACAAGGTTACCTTGGCTTTAGATAGCAAAAAATGCGTAGATGTTGTTTACATAGATTTTCAAAAAGCTTTCGATAAGGTACCGCATGTAGCACTACTCAGCAAATTAGCTGGTATAGGGGTAGGAGGTAAAATTCTAGTTTGGGTTAGGAATTGGCTGACAGGAAGGAAACAAAGAGTAGTTGTTAGGGGTAACTATTCTAAATGGAGTGAGGTTTTAAGTGGGGTTCCCCAAGGATCAGTTTTAGGTCCCCTTTTGTTTATTATTTTTATGAATGACATTCATGAAAATGTTTCTGGAAACATGAATTGTTTTGCCGATGATGTCAAACTTATGGGGGTTGTAGAAAATGACGAACAAATAAATCAGCTGCAACAGGATTTGGATCATATTACTAAATGGGCAGACAAGTGGGGTATGGCAGTTAATGTTGGGAAATGTCAAGTGCTGCATTTCGGTCATGGAAATAAGCATACAAGCTATTATTTACAGGGTTCAGTCATTAGTAGGGCAGATAATGTTATGGATCTAGGTGTCTTAATAAATCAGGATTTCAAGTCCAGTCAACAGTGCAGCATAGCTAGTAACAAAGCCAATAGGATGCTTGGGTTTATTAATAGATCTATTTCAAACAAATCTAAGAAGGTTCTTCTGCCTCTATATAGAAGTTTGGTAAGACCTCATTTGGAGTATGCTGTTCAGTTTTGGTCTCCTTATCTGAAGAAAGACATTAATTTATTGGAAAGGGTACAAAGAAGGGCTACAAGGTTAGTAAATGGATTTTCTAATTTAGACTATGATTCCAGACTTAGAATGCTTAATATGTATAGTCTTGAGCAAAGGAGAACCAGAGGGGACATGATTCAGTTATTTAAATTTATTAAAATGAATGATTTTGCAGGGTTGGAGTTTTGCAAGGAAAGCAGGACAAGGGGTCATTGTTTTAAGCTGTTTAAACCTCAGGCGAACCTGGAAATTCGAAAAAATTACTATTTCAGCAGGGTAGTGGGAACTTGGAACAGCTTACCGGAAGAGGCGGTAAAGAGCAATGGAGTAGATGGCTTTAAGAGGGCCATTGATCTTCATTGGGGTCTTTAATTTGACTAGGACCAGCCAAGTTGGGCCCTGAGCCTGCTGCTGGTCGCCACATTTGTATTGTATTGTATTGTATTGTATTAACTCGAAGCTTTTACCGGGTCCTCGTGGGCTTCGACTTATTGAGCCTCGACTGTTTATCGAATGTTAATCATAATGCACTGAAGTGTTGTTTTCCTTTATTATTACATTTTATATGAATCAACTATTAAACAACTAAATAAAAACATTAAGTTAATCTTTACCACAAAAAAAAAAAAAACCTTTGTAAAACATTTTCCTGGATGAAAACAGATCAAACAAATTTACATAAGTAGTATCTAGATTCGCTCCTTCTCCAATGAACGGCACAAATTGTAAAGGTTCTCAGTTCTCGATTGCAACTTTTTCTTAAGACCCGCAGTACTTACACATGAACTGCTAAAACATCTTCGATTTATTTGTTCCTTCAGTGATGTAAAGGGCAAAATTACCAGGCATAGTTCGAAGTAGTATAGTACCGAGTACTCGGTATGGGTACTTGGCCTACTGGGCCAACTGGCTAGGAACTCAAAACTCCGCCAAATTCTGATCAGATACTTGGCCAATAGAATAGATATAAAAATTGAACATTGTTCAAGAAAACCAAGTTTTAAGAAATTTTCAACTGCTGTATTCAAAAAATACAACTGTATTCTATGCAAGAACTTCAGATAAAAAAAACTCCTATATCACACATGAGTGTTATAAATATTACCTCTGGTTATAAACAATCTAAGTGATCCCCAAAAAACCTTTAAGTCATTTTCCAATTTATTTCGAATTATTTAATGATTTTTTTAAACCGTGATTTTACAGATTAAAATTTTTGGCATGCTGGTAAACAGAAGCAAAATGAAATCCTTTTCATGATAGTAAGAAAAAGGTTCCGACTACTTTGAGTAAAGAAATACTAAAGAGAAAAGAAAAAAATAAAATGAAAATATATCAAAATCATTGTATTTTAAATTGTGGTGCCATTACATGTCATACCCAGAACTCGATAACTCGGTACTCGGCCTAGTAGTGAAAGGCTGAGTACTGGGTACTCGGTTAAAGTGCTACTCAGCACATATTTAGTTCGAAGTTGGCCGGAATGACTGCACTTCGAACAGTAATGTATCCAAAACAATATTAGAACCAAAATGTCGGACACGTAGGGCTACCCTCTACAGCCGCGCTTAGGAAAACAGACCAAAACAGAACTTTCCGCCCGAACTGCTCAGAACGCAACAAACGTTGCGGAAAACGCAGTTCATTTCTTCACCAGAGAGAAACTTTTGAAAGCAGAGGACCTCTAACTAAAAATGTTGGGCCCTTCCACTTAGTAACTCGCGCTCAGCGAGCAAGCAAATTCGCTTAGCCTTTGGCTTCTCTTCTAGCGGAAAAATTCGCCAAAAGGGGACTTCGGGATTCATGCGACTGAATAGATTCGCTTTTAACGAGAACAAACCAACCTTTTTTTCGGTTATGGAACAATGTTTTCTTTTTTTGTGAAACAGGACGCCGTAATTAATAAGTAAATAATTTAGGAATATGATCGAAGTGTTTCAGAATGGGAAGGCTTAATTAGTTCCACTATATAAAATATGGTTGTAAGCAATGCATTTGGATAAAGAACACATTAATATTAAACAATGTTTTTACGCTAAAAAAATTAATAATGTTCTGCAAGGTTATGCTAGAAACCTTTTGACCTGAAAATTGCACACAGCATCAACAAAAATTAATCAATTGATTATGAGTGTGACTAAGTTGTAAAAGGCTTTTAAAACACAAAGCTTTGTTTTGTATTTTTGTGATTTTCTCCTATTAACACATTACAAACAAAAGAAATGCGGTATAAACAACACATTTAAATAGAGAAGCATCAATATTACACAATGCATTAAAGAAAAAAAAAAGTTCCGCAAAACATTTTGCCCTAAAAACTTCATACAGCATCAACAAAAATTATTAATCAGTTTATTATGAGTGAAACTAAGTTGGAAAATACATTAAAAACACAAAAACTTTGATTTGTATTTTTCCGATTTTCTCTGAATAAAATTTATTTTTCACAGCACCTCCTCCATACTTGCCAACTTTCGAAGATGGGAAACAGTAAAACTTTTATACTAACTGAAAGTTCTCAAATTTAGTTAATTGTCCACAAAAATAAGAATGATGTACAAAGACAAATGAAAATAAGCTAATAATGTTTAATATTTACTTCTTCAATCAGCGGACATAATCCGAGAAAGAATAGAAATAAATTTTGAGTCGGAGTTTGTAACAAAGTTGTCATTACGAAAATATGAACACTTAAGAATGCAGCAATCAATTTTGTAATGCGAATTAGCAAACGAAGATTTGCCCAACTTAGGTTGCACAAAGAATGATGATTCATACAAAATACCTAACTGTACAAACAATGCACGACACAACAATAGTTTGAACACATTATATGTGGCAAAAATAAATCACAATCTCGCACGAGGAGCTTCTTCAAGACAAACATTGCTTACCTTTATCTTGCACAGCCATTTGTCCAGACCATTCAAAAGTTAAACACGTCTGAAAAATACTCTACGCTCTCAAAGTGATTGATCTTCCAACAAAGCCATGCCAGTACAGAAGGCAAACAAGCCCATTCTCACCAATAGCAGAACCACATGTCAAGATGCCTCACCAACGAGTTGGGGAAGGAGACGAGTATACTCGGGACTTCTTGCAGTTCCCCCGAGCACGCTGTTTGCCTAACTTATAGAAAGGACATCGATGCAGAAGGGTGCAAACAACTCCCGAGATATAAGCAAATAAACCGCTGGACTTTCAGAACAGTTTATCTGCAAAGATGACTGGCTGTGAGAGCGCTCGAGAACATACGGGCGTGAATCCATCTTCTTCGTCTGATGCCAAACACTAGTGTTTCTTCAGAGAGTCAACATGAAAAGCGCCAGCTAGTGTTCAGCTTCATTGGTGCATTTAAAGTTTAAGGCAAATAAGTTTAAATGGAAGAAAAGTAGCCAGAGTTAATAAAGAAACAATTAAAGATCATTAAAATAGTATTCATCTGAGTTGAATAAAACCAACGTTAGTAAAGCACAAAAAATATTTTTTTGCATCCACATAGTAGAGGTTTCCGAGCGATCTATGCTTTTAATATATTGGGTTGTTGTGCCCGCGTTTTTTTTTTATTTAAAAAATTTTTAATGAAAATCGGATTTTTTGACATAATATTATATGTTATTTTGAAGCACTTGTTTTGTTCTACAAAATGGTGCATTTGGTTTTTTTGATTGGATTATTTTTTGTTATTTTTTAGAGCATTGAAATGGAGTGTCAAGTCGACAAAAATGAGCATTTCCGACACCATCTTCTTTTTGCGTATAAACGAGGCGCCAAAGCCACAGAAGCTGCTCGAGAAATTTGGGCCATATACGGAGAATGTGCTATAGCTAAAAGAACGGCTCAAGATTGGTTTGCAAAGTTCAAAAGTGGCAACTTTGACCTCAAAGACGCACCTCGTTCAGGACGGCCAAATGAGTTTGATGAAGAGCGCTTGAATCAACTTTTGCTTGATGATCCGCGTCAAACCAATTAGCGGAGACAATAGAGTGTGCTCCGTCTACTGTTTTGGAATATCTCAGGTCTATGAGAAAAGTTCAAAAACTTGGAGCTTGGGTCCCACATCTTTTGACTGAAAACAGCAAAAATTAGCGATGGTTGGGAAGTGCTACCGCACCCTCCGTATTCGCCTGACTTGGCTCCATCTGATTTTCATCTTTTCCGGTCGCTTTCTAACGCTTTGCACGGTGTTTTATTCAACAATGATGGCGAACTGCAAGTTTGGTTGGATGAGTTTTTCGAGTCAAGACCAGACGATTTCTACCGAAGAGGCATCCAAAAACTAGTTGAACGTTGGGAAGAAGTCGTGGACAACGGAAAAGAATATATCATTGATTAATTTGTTGTAACTTTTTTGTTAAAAAATAAATTTTTAATTTTTCAAAAAAAAAAAAAAAAACGCGGGAACTTATCAAACAACCCAATAGAAGGCTTTTTGCAAATACTGTGTAGCTAATTTTCCACCAGCACGAAGTCAGTATCTTATATTAGTGAAAATTCTTAGATTAAAGCCGAAACAAGTTGATTGTTTTTTACCCCTTATGGCCATAAATTTCAACGTCAATAAAAGGCAACGCACAAAATATAATTGAAAGAGAAACTTCATGTCAGGACAAAGTGAAATTAATAAATAAGCAATCTTGATTGCTCAAAAAATGTTCAATGAAGTCAAACGAGACAAAACCAAAATCGACATTTATGTCTTAACTAGAGAGCCGATCCTAAGAATTAGAACCTTCAGAATAAGAACTGGCGTCATAATTTAAAAGGCCCTAAAGCCAAATTTTGCAGAAATTCAGTTTTAGATTTTTTGTTGTTTGTTCAAAGATATAGTTATTAAAAAAAATTACAAATTTTGTTCCCGCGAAGTTCTACTTAGGAGCTAAAACAGTTTTTTAAAATATAATAGCATTGATTGAAGGTTAAAAACTTATACCTTCTAGTTTTCCCCAACATTTTTTTCCCTTGGAGAAAGGGCTTTCTTTCTTATGACGGCAGAGTCTGGTGCGACTGCAATAGCGAACTTTAATATGTAATTTTAATTTGTTATGCAGCTGCTTGACTCATTTACGCTTAGATACCTGAAATGTTACGGGTTACATTTTCAGGCATTCAATGATAATTTCTTACAAAATTACTTAACAGCAGATCTCTTGTAATCGATTGCCTTTGTCTTGTAGTCAGTCTTTCAGAATCAAATTAGTTTATTCGTTCTAGATGTTTTTTTCATTTGATAAAGTTTTTAAAACTTGGTTTCAGTTTTTTACACGGTTTTAACGTTTGTGGAAGAGAATTTTTCAATTCCTCAAAGTCCCAAAAAGGTAGTCTGTCAATAAGGCAGGTTGGAAGAAAATCTTCAGGAGAGGCTGACTTAAAAACAGGCCATAGTGAATGGAATAAATGAATTCTTAATGTTTTCACGCTATTACAAAGAAAAATACATATGACCAAATGACACTACTCATATTAAAACATTTATCTTCCAAAATGAAGAAAAATGATTAATTTACAACGACAATAAAATCCTGAGCCTCGGGGAAGGTGTCTGCAAACATGAAAGATGAAAGATCATTGCATGTGCCACTAAAGCCATATGACTTTTTTTTACCAAATTAAGCCCAGAAAATAGATTAAATTACTTGAATAAATAAGAACCAGAACCACTCCGCTTCTTTTCATTAAATACAAAAAATCCTTCACATTAAAATTTTACCCATTACTCAAAAAAAAAAAAAATCACTTGACAAAGTAAACTTCCAAAAAGGCAAATTCCCTACAGGTTTGAAATAGGCAGCCATTTCACCGTTGACGATTTCTGTCGTGCACACATTCATAATTAACGCCTCTGTAGTCCGTGTGAATCAAAGTTACTTCGTAATGCAGACATCTGAGTAATTAGGTGTCTCTGTTTCATTTGTCAGCCTCAGATGGCGACGAAAAAGACGAGCCAGCATTTTTTCTCCTCAACTCTCCTCGCCTTTTCCAAGTGACAGGGGAACCGGGAAAGAAAAATGGTGGAAAGGTGACAAGCGCAGGCTACGGATATGCGCTAACAGTGGCCGGATACAGGAAGAGGAATACGGAAAAAGGAGGGAGGAAAAAGTGGCAAGATATGAGAAAATTCATCTTCTTTTACGAGCTCCGATGACTCCACGTCATTTTACATCATTAGTGGTTCCAGACAAGGGAAGACTACTACGCTCTGATGCAGTCATCAGATCTCCCATGAGGATAGTTAACAAGAGAAGGTAAAATATCAGCTCAGAACTCGTCATTCGTCAATTGCTGACTTACTTTTTATAAGGGTCCACAAAAATAAAAATTAATATTCAAATTATGCAGTTACGACCTAAATATGGGTATGTAATAATACAACATGCTAAATCACAACGAATTTAATTTAAAAAAAAATCGTCACAGGCTATGGTTTAAACGCTTTATGTTTCACATGCGTGAGTTTATCTTCGCGTGGGTAAAAGCCTCTGAATTAAAAAACAGATCAAAATTGATTTGTTCGGATCAGTGGTTAGATTTAGTGACAACGAAAGTATACTTAAAAGAAAAAAAAGATTTATTTATTTTTTTTTTTTTTGGTGTAATGCAAGGGAATCCATGTTGAAAATTTACTGTACCAACGAAATACTTTGCAAAACAAAAAAAAAAATTGACTTTGACGTAAGACAACGAATAGGGTAAAAACTAGCTATCAAATAAATTATTGCGAAAAAAATTTATACTGGACCGATTAGTGGCTAGGTTATTGCCCTGGAGAGATTACAACAACCGTAGACGTTCGATGACATGCCCGCTCGATCCAGGCTCAACGCAAAAGTAATACTCTAAGTTGAAAAGTAAAGGGTAGGGGAGAAAATTCCGACCAGAATCAATCTCTCTTCAGATTTTTGACTGATTCTTTGCATTACTTTTTAAGGTGTAGCAATCACATAAAATGAAGAAAACATTCAAATTCAATAGACGCCCTTTGGGAAAAGGCGCTGAAAAGTATGATCAGCACTTTTATCACGGCTTATTTGTAAAATACATTAAAAAAATAGCTTGAGTTAGATACAGCGATCGGGTCAATGAATTTTGTTCAAGAGCCTCTACTAGAAGTAAAAAGATACAGCGATCAGAAAAAAAGTCCGACTACACACTGACACATACATATTTCGCCAGACATAGGTACCGCTAAACTGTTATCTTCAAAGTAATCTTTGGTTGGTTGGCTTCTTTCCCTGTAATTTTTGGCCAGTCACGTGAAGCAAATTCACCGAACTGATGTCACAATGGTCATGTAAACCAGTCGGATATCGAATTTAATCCGCGACGAACCAGAATAGGTCTGCTTATCAAGACTCTACCAGCAGGAACTTATAGTGCCATGGAAGAACTAAACAGCGATTCAGTGAAATAGTAAACAAGCTATAAAAAAAGTCAATGTCACGATTTTTGGATTAACTGAAGCATGAACAAACTCACAGCTTATGAGTTTCGTCTACCTCATCTTAAATATACTTTAAAATTCTGATAAGACAAAGAAAGCAAACTTTAAAAAAGAACTCACAGATAAATCAACAAGTTAAAAAGTACCTAACAGGAGAAAATCGTAAAATTAACACATTGAATTTTTAATTTTTTGTGAAAAGCTCTCACAAAAAAAAATAGATACTGACAAATAGATGCATCCTCCCTCCCTCCCTTTCTGCCGCATATATTAGTTCTGCAAAACTGCGATCTTAGCACTTACAGGAACTTAGTATGGTTCCACTTGCAGTGACTTTGTCACGGTTCAGCTAAACAGCGATTTATTAACACAGTAAGTTCAGAAAACGACAGTGTCGCGACTTGTGAACTGCTAACCGAAACAGGAAAATTTTCCAGTTGATAAATTTTTGGTCATCCCTACTTCAGGTAGCACGTTTTAAAATTTTGAAAAATACCCAGCTTGAGAATATGTTACAAAATGCGAGTTGATGTATTAAATTAACTACTAAAATAGAAAAAGTAAATTTTATACTAAAGAAAAGAAAACCATTCATTGAACTTTTAGAGCGCTATAAATAAAAAATATCCTCACATTCTTACAATTATGTAAAGAAACTCTTTGAAATTCCTTTTATCGCGAAAAAAGCCAACAAAAAGATTTACAACTACATCCGACGGAGAGAAAACATTATTCAGCCCCTCCACCCCCAAACCTCATAAAACTTGCTTCAAATAACTGACGTGTAATGCATGCAGCCAAATATTTCAACAGAAATAAAATCACTAGTCAAGAAAAGGGCAACTTCAAACTTGCCTCGCGCATTGACTTTGTCAGAATCATTTTTCAATCCATCCCCAACGAAACATGGTAAGATTCGACGTTCTGGTAATTCTTTTTTCCTATGCAAACGAACAGTTTGAATGATGCTTTGTGTATTCGCCGATTTTTGAAAGTATGTGGGAAATTTTTCCTCTTCGATCAGCCAGGGTCGAATGAATGTCTAGAAGAATGCTTGATGGAATTTGTGCCCCAAAAAGCGACTGGGATCTGCCATAGAATTATCTCTATAGAGGAAAAGCCATTTTGGAAGAACGTCAGGAATGCAAATGCTTACGTTCCTCCGAATCCTGCAAAGGTAGTTTGCTCCGAAGAACATATTTTCGGCGATGGAATTCGAGAACTTCAAATGAACTGATCGAAACGAACGACTAAAGACAAATTAATGATCATATTTTTTGGGGAAAATAACATAACTACGCAATTTGTTTCGATTGATACCAGTGCACTATAGAGGATTACAACTGGTACAGTGATTTAGGAAATGGCGAATCAAAAGCGGTACGAAATCGTAAAAAATAAATCATCACATGCAAAAAAAAAGAATTTATGGAATATTGTTGGTCAGTACATTTTTGCGGCAAAGGAAAACTTCATTTTCTCTATGCTTAACAATTTGAAAACATGCAATTACTTATGATAAGTTTAAAATAAAAAGCAAAAAAAAATTTTTTTAATGAGATTTAATGCTTTTCTGTGTCAAGGATAACTATAGTCTGTGACTTTAAAATAGGCGCATCAAAATCACAAATTTTGCGTCATCTGCATGGAAACTGCTGAGACAATTAATTTATTTTAACTCTATCGAATTAGGTTTCCATGGAGATAAAGCAAAATTTGTGACCTTGATACGCCTATTTTAAAGTAACAGACTATAGCTAAAAATAATGTTTCTTTTTCCATCACAGCTAACGAACATCAAACTTTCATGATTGTAGAATTGACAGTTGTAAAAATAATCCAGATCTGTTTCCACAGCCAGTAACATTAATCCATGCATCCTCTCTATATAAAGGAAAAACTTTATATTGTTTCAGTTTGTACAAGACACGTCTTCTATCAGTTTGTTGTTTAACAATAAACGACCTTACCAAAATTTAGAAACAAGCTAAAATAAAAGCCAACCACAATCACACTAGCACATAATGAAAATTGTTGCACATGATGAAAATTCATTTTTCTATCCAAATGATACAAAAGAAAGTGAAAACATGTGAATGAAAAGTGCTCACAACAACCTCGATCAACCAAAAACAATAAGCAACTCGAAGGGAAAAAGGCTTCTTAAAGTTGGCGTTTTATCCATGCTTTACCAATTTGCCTCTGAAATGCATCGCCCGATAAACTAAGGTGAAACCATGCAAAAAAAATTCACGAGGATCAGGCATCTTATGTATAAGTATTCAGTGCAAACCTTTTACTTAAAAAAAACTCTTACTTTTCTAGTATACCAAACACTTGCAACAGAGTAGGAATTAAAAAAATAAAAAACCTATTTTAATAAATGCCATCCGTAAAAACTGTCTAAGTCCCTTATTTTTGTGAGGAATCCAGCAGGAATAACGTTTTTAACTTCAATTATACTAATTAAAGAGCACACGAGAAGCACTGGAAAATTTCAAGAGCCTGCGAACAATTACAACATATTAAAAAAATCGGAATTACATGTGGACAGCAAGCTAGCAACTACACTACTAGAATAGCCTTCCTCAAAGAAAATGTTCAAAGCAAATGCACAGAATGGGAGAACAGGAACTTACGTGAGCCCAACAAAAGACATTAAATAAAGAAAACAATAAAAAGAAGCCGGAATATTGCATTGGTAAGCAGCCATCCGCTGCACCTGGTTTATGTATAATTATAGAAGACGAATCCCAAAAACGTTCCATCCACAAAACTGGGGAGGACCGGGGAAAGGGGAGCATAAAAAAGGAGATAAAAATGAAAATCCCGGAAATATGCATCAGCTCCAGCCTCAAGGATGGGTACATAATCACCATTTCAAATTTTTTCGGAGGTTTTTCCTAACTCGAAACGAGGGATAAATAGGAAGTACCTCACTACAAATCGATAGTCGATAAAGCTAGGCAGCTAGGAATAACTCTGGAAGACAAAAAAAGGATGGCAGAAGAAGCTTCAACAAATGCTTTCGATGAACAAGATTTTAAAACATCCGTTCGCTTGAACAGTATGCCAAGAATCTTCTTCGTAAGGGATTCCTGATACGAAAATAAAAATAAGGAATTTTTTACCCTCCGCCATTTTTGAATTTTTGAAGCCATTTTTTTCATCATCTCTCTACACTGAAGAATGTATGGATTTTCTTATGCCATTTTTTCGTCCCTCTTGGATTGTAAACGATATTCACTTAGGGGCTTTTGAGTGATAAAAATTCTTCCGAGACGATATGAGTCTTAAAGCGTTAAGAAAATTTTTGATTCTCCACTTTACGAAGCAATCAATCAAGTGTCGTAGCGATTGGAGCGTTGTTAAGTATTTTTCTTAAGAACGAAGAAGAAAATTTTAGTACTCAACTTAAAATTGATCAATAAAATATCTCTTCTCTACTAATAATAAAGCTGAAGGTGGTTCTGTCTGTCCTTCTGTCTGTCTGTTACGCGCGTAGCGCCAAAACCGTTCGGTCGATTTTCATGCCACTTGGCACAAAATTAGTTTGTAGCATGTAGTTTTGCACCTCGAAGCGATTTTTCGAAAATTCCATTTCGTTCTTTTTCTATTCGAATTCTTAGCGGAAATTCGATAAAATAGGGAAGAAATATTTCACACACATTTTCAAGTCTTATGTCATTCGAAAGCTTGGAATTTTCTGCACAAAATGAAGTTTTTTCGAAGTTTCTACGATCATCAGGAGAGCTGTAACAATTGTTTTTAGAATCCCGAAATTCAAGGCTTACCTTCAGTAAAGCAAGCCAAACGATTCTAAAATGGTTCAGCTCGATAATAAAATTTGTTTGAAAAGAGAGATGAAAAGAATTATTTTATCAACGGAAATCAACTTTTCATGTTGTTACTATGGTTACGTGTTCATACTTATTTTTGTTTCGTTCTTTTTCCAGGGTTGCCAGACGTAGTATTTTTGATTCTACGGTAGTATTTTTTCGGCCCAAATAAGGAGCGTAGTATTTTTCTGGCAACCCTGTTTCCAATATACTAATGACTTAATTAAAAGATTTGGCGGATTTTTTTTTTTTCATTTTCATAGATTTCGCATTTCAGCAACATTGATTTTGGCAACGTTTGGAAACAGTAGTATTTTGTAATATTTTTTTAGAGGAGGTATAGTATTTTTTGTTCCAATTCTCTGGCAACCCTGTCTTTTTCCGGTGAAGATGCTTTGGGACCCTGCTTGGCGCGTTTTCAAAAAGTCAACTACGCAAAATAGCTAGGGTTACCACGCTTGGCGCGCCTATCGTTCATTTAGCGAGAAAAGGGTACCTAAAGCACAGATTAACGAAATATCGTATCAATTTCGATATTGCATCGTTTTTTTAAAGTGTTTCGTTTCGGAAAATGTATTGTTTTGTTTTTTAAGCTGGGAAAGAAAACTTTCTTCTTCTTTTAAACTTTGGTAAGATTTCTGTTGGTTTCTGTTATCAACAAAACTGTTCTTATTTTCTCTTTTGGCTTATTTTTGTCCATCTCCCTTGGGGTTGCATTCGAATGTTCTAAGGGGGTGTTTTACCCCATTTATCGGGTAAATCAGTGTTTTCAATGCAAGGTGATATGAATTGGTTAACAAAAGTGATATGAATTGGCGCGACCACTTGGCGATATATCGCCAAGCTTTTGATCGCCAAATATTTGACGCCAAATTGGCGAATTTTTTTTTTTTTTTTGATTTAGGTTCAATTTGGCGCTGTTGGCGATATTTTGCGAAAAATCCACTGAATGATGTTAAAAACGACGATATTTAGGAGATTAATCATTGTAAAATATTTTTTTGCATTGTTTCGTAGCAAACTAGGGCTACAAATGTTTGAATTGTTATCTTGCTCACTCCAAGCACTATTTTAGCACTTAAGGCATCTACTAAGAAATTTACACGTAAAATTAAATAGTGTGGGGTCCATATCAGATCTTTATATCACTTTGAAGGAATTATAGTTGAATAAAACTAAAATAGAGCATTTTTTCTGATATATCAATTATTTTACGAATGAACTTTTAATTTTATACCACGGGCAAAGCCGTGCGGGTACCGCTAGTGTTTTCATAAAAACGAAAATAATTGCTTTCATTTTACATGCTGACAAATAAACACTGTATTTTTTTTTTTTTTTTTTTTGTAACATTTGTGTAAAGCAAACAATTTTAAAATAATAAACTTATGCAACCATCATCTTTTCTATTAAATTACAGCCATTTACGTACCGACCTACAGTATAGTGATCAGTTAATGTGAATAATTCTTAGAAGACGTGAATTCTGGAAATAAAATTTACATATCTGTAAGCATGGACTATATTAAGTTCAAATTCGTTCCGAAAAATATTTTTGAAAACTTGTAATTTCATGTATGATTGTGACCAGTATGATTGTGACCAGTATGATGTGACCATGTATGATTGTGACATTGCTAGAGGTTCTTTCAAGGGCTGAAAACACTCCTTGGGATTTTTAAGGGAGTGAAATTCATTTTGATGGAGTAACATGCGGTAACAACGAAGACTTCGATAGTAATAAATTCCAGAGAAAAACGAAATTCTTTTCATGAAAAGAGTGTATATAAATTAAACCATGTATTAGAGGTTAAAAAACAGCACTTACTTCAAAACAAAATATATCACTTAGTTACAGCAGACCAGTAGAAAGTTTTATACTTCTAGAGCCAAAATACAGCGTAAAAACAGAGCAAAATTTAAATTATTATAAAAAGCGCCAAACAGAAGAAAAAAAACATTCAAAAGTTTTAAAAAGTTGAACCTCAATAAAAACGGCAGACTCAAAATAAAAATGCTAACAGAAAAGCCATTAAAAGCGCGAGTTTAAAATTCATAACGAAATAAACGTTTTCAGTTTCGCTCTCTTCCAATACTTGAAAACCAAGACGAAAGAACAGAGATGAAAAATATGTAAATTTAAAAATCTTGAAATGTACACATAAAGGGATCTCGGAAACGCTACGCAATATTTATTATACAGTGTGATTCTACCCCCACCCGATTGTACGAGTATTTAAATTCAGAGCAAAGCATTGCTATTCAAGTTGCATTTGGGCAAAGGAAATTCGTTTAACCTTCTTGCACTTTAAAAAGGTGCTTTGGGATTAAAAAGAAATAGGGAGAGGAGTAAAACTCTTTAAAAGTAAAAAAAAAAGAGAGAAAAAATAAAGCGTGAGGGATGGTTAAAATGTAGCATTAGCATTCCACAAACCCAGCTATGGCATTTTTTAATTCCTAACTCGATTCTATATGTGAAGTAGGGCGACATTTTGAAGCCGAAGTGTAGGTACATAGCCTACAGCACGCTTCCGCTTTTTGTAAAAAAAAAAAAGAAAGAAAGGCAAAAAAAAAGTCTTAAAATAAAAGAACAAACGAGTTAAGTCTCGTTTTGCCCTTTTGAATTCCAAAAGGAAAAAAAAAAAGTGCATTCCCAAAGGATGACAGCGAATTAAAAGGATTACTATCTTAGCTTCAAGAAGTGTTCAATTTGTTGATGAGAGAGGGGAAAAAAGGGAAATGAAATACAACCCAGCAATTTAAGAAATTAACTTCTGAATTCCGCTGTCGTTCAAACAATTTTGAATTCAACTATGAAATTAATTCATCTATCATAAAAGAACTTTAAATCTTTGAGGTACGAATTCAACTCATTTCTGATGAATCTAACAACCAAAGTTCCACCACAGTGTGACACTTTGTGACAAAAGGGTCAAAAATATTGAAAAAAAAAAAAAAGAGCATTTCCATTATGGGCAGCGCCTTATCCCAAATCCTTATTATGTGATACATTGGGGGAATGTTTTCGATTTTGCTTGCTCGTTTTTTTTTTTTTTTTTTCTCAATGGGAAAACTAGTTTTTGAAAAATCAGATAGTTCGGTTAAGTGGAGATCAGATAATCAGCGCAGTTCTGTATTATTTATGCCTATTTCCATGCAATGAAGTTTTGTGCTGAACTGTCAATTATTGTCATCCGCATTCTGAAAAATTGAAACTACAAGAACTCTATAGATTTAATATCAGAAAAGTATAAAAGTTGTTAAAAACACCTTTTTTTCCTTCCATATGAAATTTGACTTATACAAGATAGAGCATTTTATTATCAATTTTTCAGAACAATTGCAATCATTGTCCAAAGTTTGTTTCAGAGTGAAACCAATTTTTCAGTGCCCTCTTCATAAGAAATAAATGCTACCAGTAAAGAAGCCAATGTTCAAACCATTTTTCGCCCATCCGTCCAATATAAAGTTAAATTCAAGAACAAGTGGCATTCATAAGAAGAAATTCTGCTAGTGTCCCTGTTCAAAAATAATTCAGAGACTTATTGTTGAAAGAGGACTTTTTTTCTCCCTCTTCCTACAATGTTTCATACTTAGGTTAAAATTTAGCAAGATCTTTAATAACAATTTGGAATAGAAAACAAGCTCCCGCCAGAGTGCCGCGTTTGATTTAGTACTTTTTTTTACTTTTAAAGGAGAACAGAAATTGCATAGATAACGTCTTTCTTTTTACTTTATTAATTTTATAAGAGAAGATTTTTTTTTTTTTTTTTTTGTGCAGTCGTCTGGAGGTCTATGACCAGATGCAACTGGTCTCTTTTCTCCAGATAGTCGACAATGAAATAAATCAATCAGTTATGGTTGTTAAGAACACTACATGCAATTTAAGCTGTTAGTCATACACAATATGCAATTTAAGCAAAGTAAATCACAAACATTACAGGTTATGCATTGACTGTACAGCAAGATAAGTATTTATCATGCATTTGTAAACTAATAACTGCAAAAGACTGGAGGTTCAAAAAACTTATTCTTTAGGGAAGCTTTATAAAATAAACATGAAATTGATAATTGTGAAAAAATGAAATTAAAAAATTATTGTTGAAAGAGGAATTTTTTGCTTCCTCCTTCAACAATACTTTATAATTTCGCTTGAAATTTAGCAACATTTTTCCTAATAATTTGGATTAGAAAACAAGCTCCCGCCAAAACACCGCGTTTTTTTTTTTTTTTTTAAGGAGTGACGGAAATTGCATAATTAACATGTTTCTTTTCACTTAATAGTTTTATCAGAAAAAAATCTGAGACTTTTTTTTTTTTTTTTTTTTGCAGTTGGCCTGCAGGTCCCTGACCAGTTGCAACTGGTCTCTTCTCACTATAATAAAATAGATCATTTACGGGTAGTATTTACGCGTACACTACATGCAATTCTAACTTAAGAAATCACTGACATTACAGGTTGTGCATTGACTGTAGTAAAAGATATGTATTTATCATGCATTTGTAAACTAGTGTGTGCAAAAGACTGGAGTCTCAAAGAGCTTCTTAATGTTCTTTAGAAAAGCTTTATAAGAAAAACAAAAAATATATAACAATATTTAAAATGGTGTTAAAAAAATATTCTGGAAAAAAGGTTATTTTCTCCCTCTTCCAACAACGTTTCACCATTTTGCTTGACATTTAGCAAGATCTTTTCTAACAATTTGGAACAGAAAACAAGCTCTCACCAGAATACCGCGTTTCATTTATTATTTTTTTTTTCTTTTAAAGGAGTGACAGAAATTACATAATTAACATCCTTTTTTTCACTTAATAATTTATCAGAAAAAAAGCCTTATTTTTTTCTGAAGTAGGCTGGAGGTCCCTGACCAGTTGCAACTGGTCTCTTCTCTCCAGATAGTCGACAATGAAATAGATCATTCACATGTAGTTGTTACGTACACAACATGTAATTTAAGCATATGAAATCACAGACATTACAGGTTGTACATTGACTGTAGTAAAAGATAAGTATTTATCATGCATTTGTAAACGAATAAGTGCAAAAGACTGGAGGCTCAATAAACTTATTCTTTAGGGAAGCTTTATAAAATAAACATGAAATTGATAATTATGTTAAAAATGACATTAAAAAAATATTGTTGAAAGAGGATTTTTTATCTTCTTCCTTCAACAATGCTTTATAATTTCGCTTGAAATTTAGCAAGATGGAATAGAAAACAAGCTCCCGCCAGAACACCGCGTTTGATTTATTATTACTTTTTTTTCCCTTTTAATGTAGAATAGAAATTGCATAGATAACATCTTTCTTTTAGCTTTATTAATTTTATAAGATTTTTTTTTTTTTTTTTTTGTGCAGTCGTCTGGAGGTCTCTGACCAGATGCAACTGGTCTCTTCTCTCCAGATAGTCGACAATGAAATAAATTAATCAGTTATAGTTGTTAAGCACACTACATGCAATTTAAGCACATGAAATCACAGACATTACAGGTTGTACATTGACTGTAGTAAAAGATAAGTATTTATCATGCATTTGTAAACTAATAAGAGCAAAAGACTGGAGGCTCAATAAACTTATTCTTTAGGGAAGCTTTATAAAATAAACATGAAATTGATAATTATGTTACAAATGACATTAAAAAAATATGGTTGAAAGAGGATTTTTTATCTTCCTCCTTCAACAATGCTTTATAATTTCGCTTGAAATTTAGCAAGATCTATCTTAACAATTTGGAATAGAAAACAAGCTCCCGCCAGAACAACGCGTTTGATTTTTTATTACTTTTTTTTCCTTTTAATGTAGAATAGAAATTGCATAGATAACATCTTTCTTTTCACTTTATTAATTTTATAAGGTTTTTTTTTTTTTTTTTTTTTTTTTTTTTTTTTGTGCAGTCGTCTGGAGGTCTCTGACCAGATGCAACTGGTCTCTTCTCTCCAGATAGTCGACAATGAAATAGATCATTCACATGTAGTTGTTACGTACACAACATGTAATTTAAGCATATGAAATCACAGACATTACAGGTTGTACATTGACTGTAGTAAAAGATAAGTATTTATCATGCATTTGTAAACTAATAAGTGCAAAAGACTGGAGGCTCAATAAACTTATTCTTTAGGGAAGCTTTATAAAATAAACATGAAATTGATAATTATGTTAAAAATGACATTAAAAAAATATTGTTGAAAGAGGATTTTTTATCTTCTTCCTTCAACAATGCTTTATAATTTCGCTTGAAATTTAGCAAGATTTGGAATAGAAAACAAGCTCCCGCCAGAACACAGCGTTTGATTTATTATTACTTTTTTTTCCCTTTTAATGGAGTAACAGAAATTGCATAGATAACATCTTTCTTTTAGCTTTATTAATTTTATAAGATTTTTTTTTTTTTTTTTTTTTTTTTTTTGTGCAGTCGTCTGGAGGTCTCTGACCAGATGCAACTGGTCTCTTCTCTCCAGATAGTCGACAATGAAATAAATTAATCAGTTATAGTTGTTAAGCACACTACATGCAATTTAAGCACATGAAATCACAGACATTACAGGTTGTACATTGACTGTAGTAAAAGCTAAGTATTCATCATGCATTTGTAAACTAATAAGTGCAAAAGACTGGAGGCTCAATAAACTTATTCTTTAGGGAAGCTTTATAAAATAAACATGAAATTGATAATTCTGTGAAAAATGACATTAAAAAATTATTGTTGAAAGAGGATTTTTTTTCTTCCTCCTTCAACAATGCTTTATAATTTCGCCTGAAATTTAGCAAGATCTTTTCTAAAATTTTGGAATAGAAAACAAGCTCCCGCCAGGACATAGCGTTTTATTTATTATTACTTTTATTCTTTTAGAGGAGTAACACAAAATGTGTACATAACATCTTTCTTTTCACCTAATAATTTTATCAAAAATATTCTTTATTTATTTATTTATTTATTTTTTTTTTTTTTTTTTTTTTTTTTTTTGTGCAGTCGTCTGGAGGTCCCTGACCAGATGCAACTAGTCTCTTCTCTCCAGATAGTCGACAATGAAATAGATCATTCACATGTTGTTACGTACACAACATGTAATTTAAGCATATGAAATCACAGACATTACAGGTTGTACATTGACTGTAGTAAAAGATAAGTATTTATCATGCATTTGTAAACTAATAAGTGCAAAAGACTGGAGGCTCAATAAACTTATTCTTTAGGGAAGCTTTATAAAATAAACATGAAATTGATAATTATGTTAAAAATGATATTAAAAATTATTGTTGAAAGAGGATTTTTTTTCTTCCTCCTTCAACAATGCTTTATAATTTCGCTTGAAATTTAGCAAAAGATCTATCCTAACAATTTGGAATAGAAAACAAGCTCCCGCCAGAACGCCGCGTTTGACTTATTATTACTTTTTGTTTCCTTTTAAAGGAGAACAGAAATTGCATAGATAAAATCTCTCTTTTCACTTTATTAATTTTATAAGAAATGATTTTTTTTTTCTTTTTTGTGCAGTCGTCTGGAGGTCCCTGACCAGATGCAACTGGTCTCTTCTCTCCAGATAGTCGACAATGAAATAAATCAATCAGTTATAGTTGTTAAGAACACTACATGCAATTTAAGCATATGAAATCAGACATTACAGATTGTACATTGACTGTAGAAAAAGAAAGGTATTTATCATGCATTTGTAAACTAATAACTGCAAAAAACTGGAGGCTCAAAAACTTATTCTTTAGGGAAGCTTTATAAAATAAACATGAAATTGATAATTATGTTAAAAATGATATTAAAAAATTATTGTTGAAAGAGGATTTTTTTTCTTCCTCCTTCAACAATGCTTTATAATTTCGCCTGAAATTTAGCAAGATCTTTTCTAAAATTTTGGAATAGAAAACAAGCTCCCGCCAGAACATAGCGTTTTATTTATTATTACTTTTTTTTTCTTTTAGAGGAGTAACACAAATTGCGTACATAACATCTTTCTTTTCACCTAATAATTTTATCAAAAATAATTTGGATTTTTTTTTTTTTTTTTGTGCTGTCGTCTGGAGGTCCCTGACCAGATGCAACTAGTCTCTTCTCTCCAGATAGTCGACAATGAAATAGATCATTCACATGTAGTTGTTACGTACACAACATGTAATTTAAGCATATGAAATCACAGACATTACAGGTTGTACATTGACTGTAGTAAAAGATAAGTATTTATCATGCATTTGTAAACTAATAAGTGCAAAAGACTGGAGGCTCAAAAAACTTATTCTTTAGGGAAGCTTTATAAAATAAACATGAAATTGATAATTATGTTAAAAATGATATTAAAAAATTATTGTTGAAAAAGGATTTTTTTTCTTCCTCCTTCAACAATGCTTTATAATTTCGCTTGAAATTTAGCAAGATCTTTTCTAAAATTTTGGAATAGAAAACAAGCTTCCGCCAGAACATAGCGTTTTATTTATTATTACTTTTTTTTTCTTTTAGAGGAGTAACACAAATTGCGTTCATAACATCTTTCTTTTCACCTAATAATTTTATCAAAAATAATTTGGATTTTTTTTTTTTTTTTTTTTTTTGTGCAGTCGTCTGGAGGTCTCTGACCAGATGCAACTGATCTCTTTTCTCCAGATAGTCGACAATGAAATAGATCATTCACATGTAATTGTTACGCACACAACAT
Source organism: Uloborus plumipes (assembly GCA_038373865.1). Classification (NCBI taxonomy): domain Eukaryota; kingdom Metazoa; phylum Arthropoda; class Arachnida; order Araneae; family Uloboridae; genus Uloborus; species Uloborus plumipes. The sequence continues at coordinate 136,848 of JAXGGA010001386.1, forward strand.
GTAATGTAATTTAAGCATATGAAATCACATACATTAAAGGTTGTACATTGACAGTAGTAAAAGATAAGCATTTATCACGCATTTGTAAACTAATAAGTGCAAAAGACTGGAGGCTGAAAAAACTTATTCTTTAGAGAAGCTTTATTAAATAAACATGAAATTGATAATTATGTTAAAAATGATATAAAAAAATTATTGTTAAAAAAGGATTTTTTTCTTCCTCCTTCAACAATGCTTTATAATTTCGCTTGAAATTTATCAAATTCTTTCCTAAAATTTTGGAATAGAAAACAAGCTCCCGCCAGAACATAGCGTTTTATTTATTATTACTTTTTTTTTCTTTTAAAGGCGTAACAGAAATTGCACATAAAACATCTTTCTTTTCACTTAATAATTTTATCAGAAACAATCTGGATTTTTTTTTTTTTTTTTTTTTTTTTTTGTGCAATCATCTGGAGGTCCCTGACCAGATGCAACTGGTCTCTTTTCTACAAATAGTCGACTATAAAATAGAGCATTCAGATATAGCTGTTACATACACAGCATGTGCAATTTAAGCAAAAGAAATCACAAACATTACAGGTTGTGCATTAACTGTAATAAAAGATGAGAATTCATCATGCATTGGTAAACTAATGCGTGCTAAAGACTGGAGGCAGTATTCTTTAGGGAAGCTTTATACTATAAACATGAAATTAATAATAATGTTAAAAATGGTATTAAAAATTATTGTTAAAAGAGGATTTTTTTTCTTCCTCCCTTCAACAATGCTTTATAATTTCGCCTGAAATTTAGCAAGATCTTTTCTAAAATTTTGGAATAGAAAACAAGCTCCCGCCAGAACATAGCGTTTTATTTATTATTACTTTTTTTTTTCTTTTAGAGGAGTAACACAAAGTGCGTTCATAACATCTTTCTTTTCACCTAATAATTTTATCAAAAATAATTTGGATTTTTTTTTTTTTTTTTTTTTTTTTTTTTTTTTTTTTTTTTTTTGTGCAGTCGTCTGGAGGTCTCTGACCAGATGCAACTGGTCTCTTTTCTCCAGATAGTCGACAATGAAATAAATCAATCAGTTATAGTTGTTTTGAACACTACATGCAATTTAAGCATATGAAATCAGACATTACAGGTTGTACATTGGACTGTAGAAAAAGAAAGGTATTTATCATGCATTTGTAAACTAATAACTGCAAAAAACTGGAGGCTCAAAAACTTATTCTTTAGGGAAGCTTTATAAAATAAACATGAAATTGATAATTATGTTAAAAATGATATTAAAAAATTATTGTTGAAAGAGTATTTTTTTTCTTCCTCCTTCAACAATGCTTTATAATTTCGCTTGAAATTTAGCAAGATCTTTTGTAAAATTTTGGAATAGAAAACAAGCTCCCGCCAGAACATAGCGTTTTATTTATTATTACTTTTTTTTTCTTTTAGAGGAGTAACACAAATTGCGTTCATAACATCTTTCTTTTCACCTAATAATTTTATCAAAAATAATTTGGATTTTTTTTTTTTTTTTTTTTTTTTTTTGTGCAGTCGTCTGGAGGTCTCTGACCAGATGCAACTGGTCTCTTCTCTCCAGATAGTCGACAATGAAATAGATCATTCACATGTATAGTTGTTAAGCACACTACATGCAATTTAAGCACATGAAATCACAGACATTACAGGTTGTACATTAACTGTAGTAAAAGATAAGTATTTATCATGCATTTGTAAACTAATAAGTGCAAAAGACTGGAGGCTCAATAAACTTATTCTTTAGGGAAGCTTTATAAAATAAACATGAAATTGATAATTATGTTAAAAATGATATTAAAAAATTATTGTTGTAAGAGGATGTTTTTTCTTCCTCCTTCAACAATGCTTTATAATTTCGTTTGAACTTTAACAAATTCTTTCCTAAAATTTTGGAATAGAAAACAAGCACTCGTCAGAACATAGCGTTTAATTTATTATTACTTTTTTTATTTTAAAGGAGTAACAGAAATTGCGTAGATAACATCTTTTTTTTCACCTAATAATTTTATAAAAAATATTCTTTATTTTTTTTTTTTTCTTTTTTTTGTGCAGTCATCTGGAGGTCCCTGACCAAATGCAACTGGTCTCTTCTCTCCAGATAGTCGACAATGAAATTGATTATTCACATGTAGTTGTTACGCACACAACATGTAATTCAAGCATAAGAAATCACAGACATTACAGGTTGTGCATTGACTGTAGTACAAGATAAGTATTTATCATTTACTGGTAAACTATAATGTACAAAAGCCTGAAGGTTCAAAATACTTTTTCATATTCTTTTGGGAAACTTTATAAGACAAATTTGAATTTGATTATAGTGTTAAAAATTATCTAAAAGCGTGATTTTGAAGAAAAGCTCTTTTTTGAGATGACGAAGCAAAAAAAGTTTTTCAAAATTAATTCTAAAAAAACAATTAAAATATATCATTGGATATCTCATATCTATTCTGGCTACATCTTTCTATAAATATGGCAAGAAGGAAAATCAACGAAAAAGTTAGTTTCCCATTACGACAAATGGTGGTATAAATAATGGTTTTTATAATAATGGTGGTAATAGTTTTAAAAACACCCCCTCTTAGCTGCAAGTTTGCTACAGAATAGGAAAAAAAAATTCGACGGCGTGAAAATTGGTAAATACAGTAAAACACAGATGGAGGGGAAAATGGGTGAATGTTTGCAAAGAGACCAATGGGTGAATAATTCTAGCTATAAAATTCGCAGAACTGCTTCAAAAAACTACGGATCAGTGACACAAGTTTTTATTTATTTGATTTATCCTAACCATTTAAATTCGCAAAAATGCTTTAAATAACACGGATCTGCAACGAAACTTTTCAAGCTCCAACCTCACATTCACCGAAACTTGACCCTCGAGGATTCCTTGGGGTCATATATGACCCCAAGGGGGTCCCTATACATTTCTGTTTGATATATCTTGTTAATCAACCTCTTGTTTTTGATGGCATTTTGTGACTTTTATTCTTTTAGTTTTTTATGCACGATAATGCTATTATATTGTTTTATTTTTCCCGAATTGCATTTTTTGCACACAAGATCCTTAGGATTACTTCCCCAGAATGCCAAAAAACAGAGGACGTTGCAACTTTTGTCCAAGAGAACTGAATAGAAAATATATCGAAAGATGCCATAAGTGCTTGAAATTCACTTGCAAAAATTACTTGTTTTAAGTCTGTAACAGTTGTAAATAAATCACAAATACTATACACTTTGCTTTAAAATTATTATTTTTAATGCATAAACTGAATTTTACCTTGATTGCTTTTTTAATACGCTTTTATTAGTTTCACATGTAGATTTGTTTGTTTTAATGTATGTAACTCTGAATAAAAGATAAAATTCACGTTCTTTACAAATATAAAAGTAATATATTTAATACTATTATTAATACAAAAAGCTAAACTATATTACATGTTGACGTATTGTAAGTGTTTCAGTTGTTTGTATGTAACTCTGAATAAAAAATAAAATCCACCTTCTTTGCAAATATATAAAGTAATATATTAAATATTATAAAAAATACTAAAGGCTAAACTATATCACATATTGACGTTTTAGAAGTGCATGTAAACTTCGCGGATATTCAATAGTTTTGAAGATCAGAGCTAAATCTGTAGGAGTATTATGAAAGCGTATTTTTTAGTTTTTTAGACCATATTTATATTATTATTCTCATTTTTTTATCATTAAAAAGACTGAGAACTTAAAAAATACATGTAACATTCAAAAACCATAATAAATTAAAGAGAACGCTGGGGTCGTATATGACCCCAAAGGTCTCGACTGCAACCGAAATGGGAGGGACCCACGAGGCTTAAAGTACCAAAATTCAACAAAATCGGCATAACTCGTGCACCTACTCACTTCAAATGAAATATGAAATACCATGACATTCCTGATAGATTTCACGGAAATAAAGCGCAGCCTAAATCCAACGAATAGTGCGAAACGACATCATTAACTTAATGAAAGATCCGATCGGCGGTATGTCTTTTTTCATATTTATGGCACGATAAATTTCATATAATAACGATCGAAAACTTTCGCGACTTAAAATGGAAATATCGAAGCCATAAGTCAAGCTTCTAAGAATAGTCAGGAAGAACCGATAATCACAATAATAACAGAATGAAAAGTACTTGTATATTCATCATCCAACGCGATATCAATGCAAATAAAGTATCAACCCCTCCTTCGGCACAAAAAGAAACAAAATTTCCTAAATATCGCAACTAGGTTCTTTTTTAACGATGGGAGAATAAATCACAAGGCGGGAGAGGGGGAGTTCGAAAAAGGAAGAGATAAAGCAATCCACCCCTTTTTAGATGATCAATAAAACACCATGCCCGCCTATTATGCATCCAAATCGCCTTTTTGATTTCCCTCAAAAAAAAAAGAGGGAGTAGGCGAGAAGAAAGAATTGCGCAAGTGTGCCTGGAATGTGTTTAGAAATGGCAACTGAAATTTAAAAAGAATGAAATACTGGTAGCAGTGTGCAGCGGGGAATTGATGATAAAAAATTCATATCAAAACAGAGATAAAAATCTTTTGAGATCGCAAAGAAAGATACAAATTGTAATTTTTTTGCCCTATGAGAAAAAGCAGAAAAAAAATAGATGCAGCAACCCTTCGTTATATCGCACCTCGTTGTACCGCTCATTTGGATATATTGCGATTTTCATTTGTCTCCCAAAAAATTAAAAACAGTTAAACTTGGCCTGGGATTTGAGATCCAGTAGTGAAAGCATTGTATTTCTCATGACAATTACTTATTGCCTTTTTAACTAATGAATAAAACAGGGATGAGTTCAACTGTTTTGCATTGGCTGCATTTTAAATTATACTTATGCAGATCCATATTTCACCAAAAAAAAAAAAAAACAAGTGAAATGTTTTTAATCAGTTTGTCAAGCGTGTCCCCCCCCCCCCCTTTTCTCATTTTTTTATTGATTTAATTTTATTTATTTCTCCCAGAAAAGTAATTAGTGTGCCCCGGATTTGGCCTACAACTGATAACGCGATCTACTTTAGTGGGTGGGCCACGCTCTATGGAGAGAGACGAAGTCAATCAAAAGATGAGGACAATTTCCGGATTTCAAGAAGGGTTTCATAGGGATTTTTTTTTTTTCGTCAATAGGAACCCCCTTTTCACATAAAACGTGTTTGTGATTATACTTCTGTTAGTGCTTACAGTTCTGATTTTTTTTTTCCCATTGACTACTAAAATTACTGTTGATGTGCCATATTGAAAAATTGAATGAAGGTCGAATGGTTACTTTTAATAACATCATATCGTCAAATCGCATTTTCGGGGATTTTATTTACCTCGTAATATTGCGCCTTTTCGTTGTCTCCAGACAAGTACGATATAACCAGGTACGTATTTCAACTTTTTCCAGGGGGGGGGGGGCAAAGGGTGAAAACACAACGTAATTTCATCAGAAAACAGCAAAAACCACGCCCACTTTTTTAAAAATACGTGGATTTTTCAAAGTCGGGGGGAGGGGGGCAATTGACTCCCCTGCCCCCCCCCCTAAATGACGGGCCTGGATATAACGGTACTGTGTACTATGAAAATAAAATAGAAACACTCCAAAGTGATTATATGTGTGTCTTGGATTAATTAACAAGAAAAAAAAAGGTACTCAATATTTACATTAAAAATAATTCTGAGGGTATCTCAAATCGATCGTTTACAACGACAAGCCCCGGACCCTGCAACGCCTGAAGAACATCCGGCTTGCTATCACCAACATCCCAATCGATATGCTCGAAAGAGTGCAACAAAACTTCAAATCTAGAGTAGATGAGAGCATCATTAACAGGGGCCGCCATTCTTTCCGATGTAGTTTTTAAATCTAACTAATATAAAAATTCAGAATGTGTACCATATCTTATAAAAAGTAGTAAATTGATACATGAAGAACTTTTCCTTTAGTTGACTTTTCCAGTCTGCAAGTTTCTCCGCCGCACCCTGTACCAAGCTTATAACATTTCCGATTTACCTAAACATTATTTTGTAGCTTGCATTTGTATTTAGGGTGTGTGATAGTTTTTTAGTTTGTCCAGACAGAAAAAATTACCATTGTTTACAGAAGTAGCCATTGTGTATATAGATATGCACTTTAATGTTGAAAAATTCATGAACGAGTGTCACTAAAACACCATACCCGGCAGAAACCCGGGCAGAGCCGGGTACCCGGCAAGTAGAATTATAATCAAATTAGTAACAATAATCATGCAATTTTATGCAGAGTAATAGACATCATAACTAATTTTACGCCATCTAAAACATTCATTTGGGCAGTTTGTCACGAAAATCCCAGTTCGGGAAGAAATGGAAGTGTATCCGTCATTTTCTTAGAGTACATAAGCTAAGTATTAAAGCAATAACAGCATCACTAACTGGGAAAAAAAAAGGGCTCCGACCGTTGAAATTTTAGTTTTTTTGGAAAATTTGAATTGAATATTTTGACTCCCTTTGGAAAAATTCAAAATAGCGTGCAAGGTCGATTTAAAATTCAGGAATCACGTGATAGACTGGTTACAAAGCTCAAAAGATGCATTACTGGATTCTTCCCTCATGTCTCCAGGGGAAATTTGCACTTTGCAATACAAAGTCTTACACAAAATTTCCTTTTTTTTTTTTGTACATTAACAATACTAAATCTTTTTACATTAGTTAAACTTCCTTTCTTGTAGTTCTTGACAAAAATGTTAATTCTCCACAAGATGCGAGATTTTTATTTTATTTTTATTTATTTTTTTATTTTTTATTGTTTATTTTTATTTTTTTTTGATGAAATAAAGAATAAGAATTTTTAGTTTTCTTAACCTTCTACTTCACTGAGAAGTCAGCTGACAATGTCAATTGTCAACTAAACCCAACTATAAAATGAGTAACTGGCGCCATCTACAGTCTCTTACGAAAAATAGAACTTCGTCTGTTAGAAAAGAGAAAACGTTTTAAAAATGATTCACTTATTTTTATTTTATTTTACTGATAACAGAGAAAAGCAAGAATAAATACAGTGTCAAAAATTCGTACTTAAAATAGCAATATTCAAATAAATTTTTAGAAAAATCGTGCTTAAAAAGTGGAAAATAAAATTGAAATTAACGCAAAATAAAATAGAAAGTTAGATAATTTTATTGCAAGCAAGATAGCTTCTCTGAAACGTTTCACATTTCCCTTTTGTATGCTTGACTCAGCTTGTAATAAAATTTGGTAAACAAAATACTTTAAAAGAATATCAAATAAAAATTTTTAAAACATAACTATAAAACAAATTAAACAAGTTTTCGCATTTAACATTTAACATTTTTAGTATATTTCGTTTTGGAAAAAACTAATAAACAAGGAATTTGTTTTCTTTTAAATGAATGAACACAACTTCCTTATTTGATGCTCTCAAGTGACCGGTAAAAATCATTCAGTTAAAATTGCTCCTGTTTTTTTCGATTATAATTTATTTAAAATAAAAGCATTTTCTGATAGTTAAGTTGAACTTATTTTCTTTCGTTTCAATATTCGTATACTGAAATACTTTGCCATCGTTAAAATGTGTCACATTAAAAATCTTAGATAATAAAAATGCATTGAAATATAATGAACTAACCAAATTTATAAGATTAATTTCGCATCATGATCATAATAAATATTTTCCTTTTACCAAAAAAGATATATATTTTATTTTAAAATAGTGTTTAATTTTAACCAATGAAGTTTTCATGTAAAAAATCAGGAGCTGAAGCTAAGCAATAGCTACTATGTGGCAATCGTTGTTTTTAAATGAGAATTTAAATGCATTTTACTTTTAAGAAGTTCAGAATATCAAAAAGAGCTAGATTAGAAAAAGGGTAGAAAGAAAATTCTTGCCTTAAACAATCAATAAATAACTTAAATCACCCATTTTAATATGGATAATTTAGCACAGCAATTCTTCGTTAGATCACTTCTTTAGACATATCGCGCTTTTCAGTCTCCCGAAAAATTAAGAGTAAATAAAAAATTATTTTTTAATGTTACCTCAAATCGTAAAAATAATGCTTTTCTCAGGAAAAGACATTTCCTTCTTTCTTTCTTTTTCATACATTAATTAATTTTAAATTCAATTAAAGAATAAGATGCGTTTTCTATTCATCTAAAATTCGTGGGAGAGTAATCTGCAAACTTTAGATTCTTATTTCATCAACAGACAAAAGTTCTTTTTTAATTTCATTTTTATGTTTTAAAAGAACAAATATAATTTAATTGCCTTCTGTAATTGGTAAAAATAGCGAATTTCATTGTAATTATAAATGTCCAATATCCATTATTTCTACGTTAAATGAAAAAGTATTGTAATTGAATTCCATTACAATTAAACCTCGTTAAGACGACCTCGAAGGGAGTTCAAATCAATTCGTCATATCCGAACAGCAATAAATAATAAACAACAGGATGGGGACCGAAAATGTAGTTTGTCTTGGCAATAATTCGTCTTTAGCGTTTTAGAATTCACAAAGTTCAACTGCTTAGTAAACTTCAAGAAAACACAAATTTTCGCTGTAATGGAATTGCATTGTAATATAACTCGATTGATACAACGGCAATTAAAATGGAATTGCATATTTATTTCGCTGAAACAGATATTTCGTTGAAACAGATATTTCGTTGTAATGGCATTCAATCAATGTAATGACAATTATAAAGGGATTGAACAATGTTTAGTAAACATTAATTTCCCTAAAACGGATATTTCGTTGTAATGGCATTTGATTAATGTAACGACAACAAAAATGGGATTGAACATTTATTTCGGAGAAACGGATATTTCGTTGTAACGGCATTTCATCAATGTATTGACAATTAAAATAGGATTGAACATTTATTTCGTTAAAACGAATATTTCATAGTAATGGCATTCAATCAATGTAACGACAATTAAAATGGGATTGAACTTTTGTTTCGTTGAAACGGATATTTCGTTATATAGGTATTCACTGTACTGAATTATTACTCTATAAAGCCCATGAGCCCGACAATTTCCAAAGAGTTTCTCAAGAGTTCATTACCAACCGGATATGTATTTCAGCGCCTCGCCGAGCTCAGTTCCACGTGTATGGAATTGTCACTGCACACGTGACAGTTGAGAGCTAGACGATTCGTTCAGGTGTGACTCATTCTAAATTTAGATGAGTTCTTCCAATTCGAAAGAAATTCCAAATCGCGCTGATTGAACGAGGACGAATGAAATTTCCTCCCTACCCATCGGAAGCTTTTAATTAGCAGTATTCATTAAGAACCTTCCCCTAGGAGGAAAGGGGTAGAGGGGGGATTACAGGAAGTGCAACACACACTCAGATCCGCAAAAATAAAACCCGTGGTTTCGATTTCCAAGAAATGTTCCATCAACCCTCAAGGGGCCCAAGGGCAGACAGACGCTTTTGATCGTGTTCGAACACTCTTGAAAACTAGGAAGAAAAATAATCAGCACCAAATGGAGATTTAAAATATGGAAATTACAAGCTTATGTGTGTAAATAAGACATCTGAGTGCAAAAATAAAGTAATGAGTTTGAGTGAGCAAGATAAGTCTAATTAAAATAAGTAGATTAGGATGGTACTTCAAAGAGTACTTTCCACAAGTCGTTTGTCATTCTGGAAACATTCAAGGATTGGGGGAATGCTTCAAAAAATTACCGTTTAAGGCAATAATTAAAATGACTAACATAAACATCAATTTCTGCCTTTCAAGGCACAAAAAATTTGAAGAGCAAAACTTATAGAGTCGGCAACTACTGAAGCATTAGAAAGCTAAATGAAGGATTATCTGGTTCTCCAACGAATTTAAGGTCATTCGTAACCAATGAAAGCGCAAACATGAACATTCATACAAATTAAGATGTTAGCAACCATTTGTACATCCATTTCAATACCGCAACAGGTGCAGCTTTTTAATTTTTGGTTTTATGGCGGGTTGGCGGTATAGCAACGCCAATATGGACTTTGAAATGAAATACAATCACAAGTAATTAAGTTTAATATTATAGAGTTTTTGCAGATATGATTAATGAATTGTGAAAATAAGTTAAAGTATACCGTCATTTTACTTCTTTCTGCTATAAAATTACATATTCTGGTTTGCGACGGTACTGAATTGGATGTACGAATTGCTCAACATTCTGTACTGCCTTGAATATTTTTATTTAACTATTTACAGATAACTTTTAGTTGTAAAGGGATAGATGTTGAAAGTACGGTAGTGGATGCGCAATGAAAATGTAATAAAAATTTTTCATAAAAATTTATCAAATTATGTTCATCAAACTTCCCAAATTTCAGTTTGGATGAGAAAAATTCCAAACAATTTTCCATAAAAATGATCTTATATTAATCATCTGCGGACCATAAGCTCTAAAATCGAATTAAGTTTGCAACTCTTTATTTGTTTATTTATTTTTTAACAATTTTTCTCCTCAATATTAAAGTTTTGATGTCTCAATAACATTGAACAATATTATTCGTAAATTATTTGTATACGATAATTTAAGAAATAAGCTTGAACAAGATGACATATACAAATCCCATAACGTTCCTAAAACGATTAGAGGGGGGGCGTCGAAGGGTTGATAACTATTCACTTTAGGGTTAATGTAGAAAAATATCCTTTGTGGAGAGGGGGGTAATATTAGCACATATAACCCAACGTATATGAATGCAAATTTCGGCTCAACTTTGGAGGGGACTATAACCCCCTCCTCTATAAATATGCCTATGCATAGTATTATGCATAGGCATATCGTCGGAATCATGCTAAAATAACGAATGTAAAAAATCGCGTTTTTCAAGTTCGAATTTTACAAATAATCAAAATTATATGATACCTTCGAACGATAGTTTTACACTTAAAGATATCTATAAAAATTTAAAAATTTAAAATAACCAATTGCGTCGGGTGGGAAAAAAATTATATGCAGTGTTTTGGCACTCCTGGAAAGTGCCAATTTTCCCATGCGTAATTTTAGCATGGTGCGGACGATATATACTAGGCCCTATACTAGGATTATTAAAAAACATACTCGAAAAGACAGATACATAGCGGGAGGATAAACCCCAAAATTAAAAATAATAATAAAAAAACTATAGATTGCGCTCAAGCTTTTTCTTTTGTCCCATATATTTATACAACACAAGGACAATAATTTCTAAAAATATTTTTAAATAACTTAGCATTATTGACCAAAATTCCAAAAATGATGTAACCTTACACGATCTTTTCTTCCGGACTTTTTGAGCAATACTTTATTTCCTTTTCCTTCGGTTATTTATAATTTTATTCTAAAATAGAAATGCTCAAATGAGTGACTTCCGACATATCAACAGAAGTTTTAATCATTTCTCCGCTCTAAAAAAGACGACGATATATCACTCTCTACGACGTATACATGTCAAGTTATTACGCGGAATGTTTACGGTCTTCATTTTTTTCAGCCCATCCCAAACTAAAACATCTTTTTTTTTTTTTTTTTTTTAAAGAGTGCTTTAGAATGGATTCACATTTCTCTGAATTCAAACAATTTTCAGTTTTTTAAACATCTACAAAAAATAAATAAATAAAAATTCCGATTTCATTTCATTTATTTTTTTTTAATTTTTGCATCCAAGTTTCGAAACTTAATCATTACTTTTAATATTTCTAGCAAGATGCGTCCCTACCGCTATCACTCTATTGCGCTTCCAATAAACCAAAAAAAAAATGTTCAATCGCATTTTACGGCACTAAAATTGGCATAAAACTCATCAAAAAGAAATTTACAAGGAATAAGTGCTAATATACTAAGGTGAAAATTAATTACTGATTTTCAGTTTAAAAAAACAGAGAATTTCCAAATCGCAGTTAATTTCGTTTAGTAAATTTGCTGAACATATCAGGTAATAGTGCACAATATAGTAAAAATTACATAGCTTAACTAAGGCAGACGAATCATAATTATCTTCTGTTCTTTCAAAGATGAATCTGCATCAATCGTTCGTGAAACGATGGCGCCAGAATTTCTAATGATTGAATAAGTTCCGAAATGGGTTAAGGAATGAAGATTTTTTTTTTTTTTTTAATCAAATAAAACGTTTTCTTAGCCATTGAATTGATAAAAGATACGATGAGGGGAAAAAATCATTTACTATGCAGAGCGGATACAAGAGAGGGGGGATAAGAGCGATTGCTCCTCCCTTCAGGGACTATGCACCGGCAATGTTTTGAAATTGAAGTCCTAAAAATACAATCCTAGACCCAATGATACATTTAGGGGAAGAAATGGGGCCCAGGAACTTTCCTCTGGTAATTTTTCGAAACTGCAGTTCCCGATGATGCTAAAGAGAAGAGATTTCGGAACATTCCCCCAAAATTCATACGAAATTTAAGTCCTAAAACTAAATTTCAGAATATCTTTTGGTAACCATAAAAGAGAAAGAAAAGGTTTGGGGATCTCTTTCCTCCACTCTTTGGCAACATCTGTATAACTTATTTGTTTAAAAAAGTTGGACCTTCTCCCCTCATACGTAGAAAGCGATAAGTATTAAAAATCAATCGCCCACTCCATGAACAACATCAGGATCCACAATTTTACAATGACAGTAGAACGTCATCCGAAAAAATGAACGTAAAAGGATTAAACAAAATCAACTATAAAGTGAGTCAGGCAACGTAAAAAAAAACTAGTAAACATAGGGAAAATCGTATTTTGAATTCAATAAAACGAAATATAAAACTGCGTGAAAGAATATTTCAAAAATGCATTCAAAAATACAAAATGCGACCTACAAGAATACATAATGGTGTTAAACGCATTTTATTTATACAACATGTCTAACTCAATTTCTGTCCGGAGTCCGATTAAATAAGATTCGGATTGATGAGGGCTTACTGTTCTAGATAATGCAAAAAGACAATGATTCAAGACGAAAAAGGGCCGAAATTTTTGAATTCACTTTAAAAAAAAGCTTCAGGCAACAATTTTGTAAAATCTTTGATATTTAATCCTTCTGAATATATTTAAATCTTTTGCTTCAACCTAGATAGTTTATTAAATCCACGATAGATTTAAGGATGGTTTAACGCAGTCTGGATTAAAGAGGTTCCACTGTGTGCTTAAATCTCAGAAAGTTACTTTTCCATCAAACGAGGATGAAATAATTAGAGCAGCAACAGCCGAAATGGCGACGAAAGTTTAATGGTCCGAAGCACTTTCCTTTTCTTCTTTTTTTGATCCAGACGCCATTTCGACAATGAAATTTCATCCCACTGACACAAAAATACTCCACAATGCGTCATGAGACTTACCTCTTGATGACGCAAGGGGGTTTCCATGTTCGAAGAGAGAAAGCACAATAAAAGCTTCAAGCGGAGCGATCCTTTCAACGCAAGGACACCCAAGCGTCTCGAATGTTTGTTTATAACCTGTCACTTGGCAGGGGCAGAAAGGAAGGAGCTATTTCTTTTTAGCTAAAAGATTTAATATTGCGTAGAGCCGGCTTTGTCAGAGACATGTCAGCAACTAACGTCAAATATCTACTGCGTGAAGCATACCATGGAAGGAAAGTGACATATTCGAGGGTGGAATTATCATAACGTGGAACACTTGGTTCGCTTTCAAAATTTTTCGCCGAAAATGTCGAAACAAAGATTCTATCGGCTTATTAAACGTTGCAACAAAAAAATAATAAATGCTTGATTTAAAAAAAAATGCCATCAAACAACAAAAAGTTCCATTAAAATGAAATAAAATCTGACAATTAATTAAGTTAGATCATTTAAAAAGTAACATAATTTGCAAAATAAATATATCAACTCTAAATAAAGCCAATAAATACTCCATGAAATGAATAATTCAAGATCAAAACTGGCAACAGCTATTTCGGCAAATGGAATTTTGGTCGTCAGTTCGGCATGATACAAGTTGTGACAACTTCTTTTATTCAAGACACAAATATGTACCTCAGAACCAGACTAACGTAAGTCCATTTTCGTCATTTTTCAGTAGATGTGTTCGACGATGTATTCGACAATCGTTTTTCCCCTCTACCGAAAAATGACGAAAATGGACTTACGTTAGTCTGGTTTCTGAGGTACAGAAATGCAGTCTCATAAAGATCTTGTGCTAAAAAAAAAAAGAAAGAAAAAGACATCCAGACCATCAAACAAAGTTAAAATTTAACTCTTTTATTCTCCCAGAGATTCGTAAAACAAACCTTAGTTTTAAATTAAGTTATTCAAACACCACTAGAGGATACTTGAGCCACGAAATTTACACAAGCATATTTTTTCAACTCACAAAACCAGATCTAGTTAATCACACACATTTAACAAAAAAATACATTAACCAGAAGTGTGTCAAATAATATTGCCACCCCAGAACTCCTTCCCACCTGTAGTGTCAAACAATAGTGGTATCCCACATTCATTTCAATAATTTCGTGTATTTATTGGCGACTTATGAAAACTGCTGTAAATTTAGTTCTACTAAGGTCAAGACAAACGCTACAACTTAAAAATTGCAATATTGCAGCACTGCTTCTAAATATGATGAATCCTCAGATAAAATTTTATTTACCGAGTAAGGATTTTTTTAGGAGGTCGAGTAACCTCACTTTTAGGCGCCCCAGCTACTACTTATTAATAATAAAGATAATAGATTAGACAGCGATTTGAGACAAGCGTCAGGCTTTGGGCGAAATGACATCAATAAGCAATCTTAGAGTTGCTCAAAAATAATTTTGAGCCTTAAAACAGCGTTTATGTTTTTTTCCCTCAACATTCAAGACAAGAAGAAAGAAAGTTGTTTGCATAGTTGCAATGAAAGATTAAAAGTTCTGCAAAAAAATCTTACCTTTGGTTCCTTTTTCTCTTGAAACTGCACGCCAGAACATCCTTCGGCAGCAAATTTCGGTAAATTTTCATAATCATGGTCAGAAAATTTCACACTGCATTTTTCTGCAAATAAATAAAGATGTAAGAAAAAAACATTAGTAATTTATAAGATCATTGAACGAAAAAATCTGTTTTGTTGGTGATGAAAACAACCATCTTATTTCGTAATAATAGGTTCGTGTAGAACAAAAGGAACCAATTTTCACATTTACAGTATTTCAATTGGGAAATTTATATTGATTGCAAAATTAGCAGTCAAAACAAATTCCTAATAATTCCAACTAAAAGAAATCAATCTTTTGTGAAAAGAAAACTACTATTACAGTAAGTTCCCCCAGAATTAATCTTGCATACTTTCTTATACACCAACACAACATCAGTTAAATCTGTCTCTCAACTGAGCTTTAAAGGAAAGTTACATTTACAGGGGTCCATAGCAGGGGAAAATATATATATAGGAGTTTCAAGGAAAAAATATAGGAGTTTCAAAGAAAATATACATGATCTATAGCGAATTATATTAGAATTTCGAGATATAGAATACTGATATGTTTTGCAACACATGTTTAAAAAAAAAGCACAATTCTGAGTAAGATTCTACACTACATAAAATTATAGTAATGTGAAGAGTAACAGATGTAAGAACATAAGAATTTCCATATTATTGATGCATTAAAAATAAGTTAAAAGTTGCACATGTAACATCCATTTTCATTAAAAAGCTAAACAGATGTTTAGTACATATGCCAACATTACAGATGTAAAAATACTATTTTTTAATTCTTTTCATTAAATTATTAAGTTGTCATCATCACATTTCTTCTTTAAATTTAGAGCCTCTGTTTCTTCTTTTTTATTCTCCTTTCTTTATTTTCGTTTATTTGTTTATTTATTTATTTCACAAGTTTTATTTCTTTGAATACAATGTTTTAATTTAAATTCTTAATTCTTTTTAATAAGTAAAGTTGAAAATATTAAAATCGATTTTAAATTAATATTACTTTTTAAAAATAACTCACTTTATTTTTAAAAATCATGGGGTGAAAATGCATAAGCCTTGTTTACTGCTGCACTCAGGTATACGTACGGGGAAAATAATACTTTTTGTGATGCATTATTAGCGTTTAAAGTATTTTCATTGCGTCTTAAAGCTTTAAAAAGTTTTAAAATGCATTTAGCAAAATGCAGAAACAGCTAAGTGGCAGCTGATAACTTCACATAGGATTGAAAATGCTAGAAAAAAAATGTTGTAATAAAAAAATTGATACTTTTTTTTCTGCTTTTCAAAAGTAATTTGTTCATTTTTTAATCTGTAGCGAACTTACTGCCAGAGTCTTGTTCATCTAGCGTTAATTTAATTTGTAAGCAAATATATTTCTTTTCAGTAGTTTTTGGAGATTAACCTGAGTTGTTACAATGCTAGTGAGTTGAAATTTTGAAAAAAAAAAAATGCCCATAATTTTCGAAAAATCTACGAAGTCTGACACTCAAAATTCCGTAGGGTTTCATGCACTTTGTTTGCCCCCATAATAGCGACATCTGACGGCGAAATTCCTTGCCCCTGTCCCTCACTTTTTGAGGGAAAATTACAGGCTGGTGTAGAGCGGAGCGTCCATCCTCGTAGGCTACGTCAGAGCTTACAGCCTTAAAACATACTCATCAGTTCAGCCATTTTGTGAGCTAAATCGGAATTAATCTGCAAATTTTATGAGGAGGAAAGTAGTTTATGCAGTTTTGGGCAGCATCTACTGATGAAAAAAATATAGGAGTTAGAAATAAAATATAGGACTAAGTAAGAAAGATAGGAAATATAGGAGAATATCTGACAAACTGAGAAAATATAGGAGATATAGGAGGACTATGAGGCCTGCATTTACTTTACCTTTTGATTAATCGCATTTAAAACTGGTCTAATCCCCCCTGGTCATACACCCTGGTTTTACTCCTGATATCAAGTAGCCTAGGTGCTTCTAATGAACATGACATACCTTGCGTTAAGTATGATCAGGATCAAAGGTCAAGGAAACTTGATTTTCTTGTCTAGACAAAGTTTAGTTTAAAATTAACTTGATGAATGAATTCCCCGAAAAGCCCTTTGCATATAAATTCTGAACAAAAAATGAATGAATTCTGTAAAAGTACTTTCTCTGTACGCATAGTATCAATGCAAAGAAAACAACTTATCCCTCCAACAGGTTCAGTAGCAGAAACAGTGCGACGCTGAGACGCCCATCGCAGACTATTTCTTCTTCTTTTTCACGAAATCTTCTACTTTAGGGTAGAAAAATATAGCTCAAAATGATAGAAAAAAAGAAAGAAAAAGGAGCCTAAATCCAATCAGTGGGAGACAAAATTTTCTACTTAGGACCCTGTGACAATTCGAATAATAGTGGTATACTCGGGTGCAAAGAAACATATGCACTCTACGAGTTTTCGCTATATTATAATAGAGTGTGGAACCGAATTTCGAAAATCGATGGAAATGCTCAAATTTAAAGATCCAAATTGGGTGGTTAGAAAAAAAAGGGGCTAGATTTCAAAATGTAACTCCTGAAAATCTGCTATCTACTTATATTAAAAACTGAGTATCTTTCTAACTATCTTTCTTTCTATCTATGTCACGCTTCTTTCTCCTGAACGCCAATGAACTGAAAGTCGAACCAGGTACCGATAGATAGGTAATTTTTCAGGCTTCATTAGTTTCAATCTATATAATTATACGATTTTAATTAGCGAAGATATCAATTAATAAGTATTCAAGTTTAAAGCGATTAAGCCTAATAAATGATTAAATATGAAATCCATTCTTGCAAACCGTCGTTGCTATGAAACAGTGATAACAATGATAATGAGAATTTTGAATGAAGGCTTAACTAAATCAAGCACGAAACTCATAAGCGGGCCACTTACGTAGAATTTTTATCGCTAGCTACTTGTAATATTTTGAAACATTCATTTGTTGAAAAGCCATCTACTTATATTAAAAACTGAGTGTCTATGTCTGCTTTTTAGCCTACTTTCCCGTTAAAAATAAAAGAAAGACGAAAAAAGTATTAAAAGTAGCTTAATGCATCGAAAAAATATCGCCAAGTCCAAAAAATATCGCCAAGTTAAAAAAAATATCGCCAAGTCCAAAAAATATCGCCAAGTTAAAAAAATAAAGAGGTAAAATGAATATCGAAAAATTAAAAATTTGAAAGTAGGGTATTGTAGAGCCGCTATATAGACAGGCCGACGCATCAAGATTAAGTTTCACCACTTTGGATCCAATTCCTTAACTTTTACTTTCACCAGCGGGTGACCGAGCTCCGCTCGAGGAAAACAGTAAGGCTCGACCGATGGCATTTTTTGGCCGATGGGCCGATGCCGATTGTTGGCCGATTATTCAAAGTTGGCCGATGGCCGATGGCCGATTTTTTTCGTCTTCCATCGGCCGATGGCCGATGCCGATGGCCGATGGTAAAAAAAATCAAATGATTAGAAAAATAAATGTTTATTAGAGATTTGATGGGTCATATGTTCATTTCATTCTACTTATTTTTCAGTCATTCAGATTTTGAGCCTACATTTCTAATTTACTACCACTCAACAAAAATTATATATGAGAGAGAGAGAGAGAGAGATGCAGTAAGTTGAAAACTCATTCGTACCATTTGTA